>PVLD010014755.1:0-51108 GCA_004027595.1 Dinomys branickii | reverse complement strand
CTCTTCTGGGTATTTTCCCAGAAGATCTGAAAACATCATATCACTCTGATATATGTGCACCCATGTTTATAGCAACGCAATTTGTAATAGCTAAAATGTGGAAGCAACCCAAGTATCCATCCACAGAAGACTGGATTAAAAAACTGTGGCATTTTTATATAATGGAATATTATTCAGCTATAAAGAAAGACAGTTTTGGGGACTTTGTAGGCAAGTGGTCAAAACTGGAGTCCATACTCATAAGTGAAATAAATCAGCGGTACATGTGCAGCAACGTATTGTATCACTGGTGTAAGAACCCGAGGGTGGGAATATAAACTAAGAGACATGAAGGAAATCTGTTAAAAAACAAAGAACAGATGGGACGAGGGAAAGGAGAAAAGAAAGAGACAAAAATGTATGTATGTATATATGAATATACATATATGCAGGAGGGCTAACATGGTTCTACTATTGTATTATATCACTTAATGCTAAGGAATAATTGATGACGGGTTGTTTGATCAATTTTGTATGTCTGTATGTGTTATCCTGAACACGCACTTCGAAGATATCAATATGCAAAGCAGCAACTATTGGTGGTTTTTTTTTTTTTTGTCTTTGGCTTTTTGTTTTTTGTGTTTTTCTGTTGTTGAGATGATTAATTGCCTGACCAATTTTGCATGTCTGTATCTGGGTTCATATATATACACTTCGAAGATATCAATAGGTAAAGCAACAACCACTGTTGAGTCCATGTCACCTTGTCTGTAGATCAGTTTTGATTGTACTATTTTTTATGCTAATTTGTGTCTGTGTGTTAATATGTTTTTGTGCTTTTATTTTTTTTAAAAATAAAAAAAGGAAAAAAATTACTAACAGTGTACTTGGGAGGAGAAAGAGAAGTATACTGTGATGTTTCTATGCCTCACATAAAATGGTAGGGCACTGCTTGAAGATAAAAGGTGATTGTGTAAAATATACGCCACACACCAGAAAGCAGCCATGAAAAACAAGTATAGCTGATAATTCTACAAATAACATAAAAAGAAAAATGCACAGTTCATTTACAAGAAGGCAGGAAGAGTGTAAAAAAACAAATACCAAGGTGTTAGATTTAAACCCTATCGTGTATTTTTTTAAAATCACAGTAAGTGTATATGGTCTTGCTACGGCAAGCACAAACACCAAAACAACAGCAAGGTTTGGAGTAGGATTTACTTTCCGTCTACAGGCAATGATCAGGATCATTACCAAAGCATCAGGCCCTGATCTCTGGTGGTCCAGAGCTGATACAGGATAAGCAAGCAGGAAGTACAGAGGCAGAATGGCTTGTCAGTTGGGGATTAGGCCTTACAATATGTATCACATTCTAAGAAACAAAAGTAACAGGAACTGTAACCGGAACTATTACCTGGGTAACTGACAAGCTGAAGTGTACTGGCTGTGGAGGGAACATCTTCTGCTACAGTCTAACCCTACCAGAAAAAGCCATCAATTGTCAGACTGACTTAATAAAGTAAACCACAACTATAGGCTGCCAACAAGAAACACACTTTTTTTTTCTTTTTTTTTGAGACAGGATCTTGCTATGCAGTTCAGACTGGCCTCGAACTCCCTAGGTAGCCCGGGCTGGCCTCAAACTGTCAGCTAAGCTCCTGCCTCAGCCTCAAGTGCTGGGATTACGGGCATGCACCACCAGGCCCAGGTTTTAAGAAATGCACTTTAAATATAAAAACACACATAGGTTAAAAGGAAAGAGGTGGTGTGATGGTAAATTTTAGCTGTCACCTCGATTAGATTAAGTGCTGTTCAGATCAGGCAAAGTGTCTATGTGTGTCCAGCGGGCTTTCTGGAAGAGACTGGCATTTGAACGGGTTGGTTGAATAAGGAAAGATCCACCCTTTCCAAGGTGGGCGGAGCCTGAACAGAATGAAAGAGCAGAGAAAAATGAGCTTATTTCCATGTCTCCTCTGGGACCAAGACACTCTCCTCCTCCTGGGCCAAGTGCTCAAGCCTTTGGAGTTGGGACTTGCACCAATAGCGCCTTCCCTTCCTACCCCAGCCTATAGGCCTTTGTCTTGTAGCTGAGAGTTAGACATCAGCTCCTCTGGGTTTAGATGGAGCCATACAAACAGCTTCCCTTATTCTCAGCAGGCAGATGGTCACTCACAGGGCACATGTGGGTGCACCATGTAGTGGCATTTCAGTCAACAGTGGACCCCAACTCTGACAGTGGCCCCCTAAGCATATAATGGAGCTGCAAATTTCCTATTGCTTCACGACCTCACCGCAGTCATAACATCCTAGTGCAAAGCATCGTTCACAAATTTGTAACGCTAGCATGAACAACTCTGGCAGCCCCACCCCTATAAAAGCACAGCACATACAATTACCTGTGGCGTATAACACTGGGTCGTGATAAAGCACCATGCCGCTGGTTTATACGTTTACTGTGCCACACTTTTAATTATTATTTGAGAGTATGATTCTACTTGTAAAAACACTTTGCTAGTTACAGTAACATCAGCCTTCTACGTCTGATGTTTACTGCCTCTCTGGATTGCTTCAAGAGGCCGCATCAAGTGGCCTGCCTTTGCCATCCGGGTATAAGTGTGCTCTGATATCCACATCATGACAACATCACCTAGTGATACAGTTGTCAGAGCACCAAGCCTGAAATCAAGGAGCTGGCTGGGATGTGACCTCTAGTGGGCCTGGGCTAGTGCAACATGACTTCAGTGTGTGTCCTATTATCACGTGGCCTCTCCTGTGTCTCTATTGTCCTTCTCTATTTTTAATAGGAAAACTCTCATTGGCTCACATTTTGATCCTTAACGTCTGCAAAGGCCCTATTTCTGAAGACAGTAAGCTCGTATTCTGTAGACGTGAATTTTGGAGAGACACTAGTCAACCCACTGCACACGCTAACAATAACCAAGGGAAACCAAAAGTACCCTAGATTTCAGAGCAGCATGTTACTTAACCCTAGCAATTTTCTAGGGGTAAATGACATCATCTCTGTGAATAAAAGCATCAACTAATCAAGAGACCTAAACAGTCTAAATATTTACACAAGTAACCAAACGTCAGAGTTTGTAATATAAAATCATACACACACACACACACACACACACACACACACACACACCTGCTAAAACTGCAAGTAGAAAGATAATCTATAGAATCTAGAAATCCTGAAAATCACTGCATCCTGCTCAGCTCAAGTGGCATTTATAGAACATGCTGCCACTTACACTCCTCTTGTGCACACATGTGACATTTACCGAGAAGACCATGCTCTGGCTCATAAAAAAAAAAGCTCTATAATCTTGAAAGACAATTCAGGCAAAGTATGTTTGCTGACATCAATGAAATTAAATTAGAAATCAATAGCAACTATCTCTTAAAAATCTCCAAGATACTTACAAACCCATATACTTCTCAATAGCCCAAAGACCAAAGAAAAAATCAAAATATCTTGATCTCCTTAAACATCATGTATTTTTGCATCAAATTATTACACTACCCCATGCACATGCACAGTGTAGAAAATAATAAACTAAACAATATTAGTACACCCTCCCAAAAAGAAAGTATTTTAAGTGAAGAAACTAAAAACACAGCATATCAAAATTTGTGAGATGTGATTTATACTTAGAGGGACATTTATAAACCTATATGCCCTTACTTAGAAATAAGGATCAAAATGACCCAAATCTATACTTTTAAGAAACCAGTGTAAGGCTGTGTGCCTCCATACCTGTAATCCCAGGACTCAGGAGGCCGAGGCAGGAGGATTGTTGTGAGTTTGAGACCAGTCTGGGCTACAAAGTGAGCTCAAAGCCAGCCTGAACTGCATAGTGAGACCCTGTCTCAACAAGACAAAAGAAGAAGAAGGAGAAGGAAAAGGAAAAGGAGAAGAAGAAGAAACTAGTTTGAAAAGTGAGTTAAACCCAAAGAAAATAGAAACCAATTTTTAAAAAATCAGAGAAATCAACAGCTCAATATGTACTGAAAATATCAATAATATTGACAAGCCTCTAGCCAGGCTGATGAAAGAAAAAATAGAAGACATTAACCGCCAACATCAGGAAAGGAGAGAAGCCATCAAAAGGGTAAACGAACATTAACCTCAGTAGCCCAATACCTGTTAAAGAAATTTACTTTGTATCTGAAAATATCCCACATATAGAAAACATATTCTAGGGCAAGGTAACTTTACTGGTGAATTTTATCAAATCTTAAAAAAGAAATAATACCAAAACTACACAAGCATTTCCAAGACAGTAAAGATGAGAAACTACTTCCCAACTCATTCAGTGAGAAAGTCAGTACTGTTCTGACAACAAAATCAGGCAGACACCAGAAAAACAGCAAACTACCAAACAATGTCCCTAGGAAACATCAATTTAGAAAATAAAATCACAGAACTAAAGCTAGCAATATACCATGAAGATAATCGCTAAAGGTTAGTATCCCTCCGGAATTCAGATTTTGAAATCCTCCCCTCCATGGCGATAACTAAGAGGAAAGGTGTTTTGGAAGAAATCAGGTCGTGCGGGTGGATGGAGCCTTCGCCTCTTCCACTGTGTGCGAAAGCAGGAAAGAAAGCCAAAGGACAATCTGTGAGCCAGGAGGGGGCTCCTCTCCAGACACCGTTGCTGTGGGTGCCTTGATCGTGGACTTCCCATCCTCTGCAGCAGTGAGAGATTTCTTTTGCTTATAAACCGCCTAATTTACAGCATTTTGTGACAGTATCCCAAACAGAGTAAGACAGTAATATATCACATTCACTGGAGTTTATTCCAGTAATATAATATTAGTTGAATGTTAATCATTTAATAAAATGTGGTCATCTCTAAAGAGGTAGAAAAAACATTTGACAAAATCCAACATCCAGCCGGGCTTGGTGGTGCACCCCTGTAATTCCAGCACCCAGGAGGCTGAGGTAGGGGGATCGCCAAGAGGTCAAGCCTAGCCTGGGCTACATAGTGAGTTCAAGGTCATCCTGAACTACTTAGTGAGACTTGCCTTAAAAAACAAAAATCCAACATCCATTTCTGATTTAAAAAGAAAACTTCTAAAACACAGAATAAAAGTCTCTCAACTCTATAAAGGACATCAACAAAAACCTACAGATAATATCATACTGGATGATAAACTGAATACCTTCCTTCTAAAATCAGAGAGAAAACTAGGATGTCCACTTTTTAATAATTTCTATTCAATATTGAATTAGATGTTCTACTCTGTTAAACAAGGTAAATAAAAAGAAGTAAAGGACCTACAGATTGAGAGAAAGATAAAACTCTCTTTATTTACAGATAATTTGTCACCTACATAGAAAGTCATATCTAATCTGAAAAAGTTAGTAGAACAAAGAAATTAATTTAGCAACATTGTGGCACAAAATTGGTAAATAAAAATCAATCTTTTTCGTTCTACCAACAATGAAGAATTAAAAGTTTAAATGTAAAAACAACAACAAAAAAAAAAGTAAAAACCTATTCCCTGCCCAATAGCATCAACAGATAGAAGAAACTTAGGAATAAAGCTAACAAAAATTGTACAAAAACTGTACCCTGAAAATGAACAAAGCATTGATGAAAACAATTTAAAATAACCTAAATAAATGGAAGCATATACCATGTTCAAAGTTTAGATCATGTAATACTGTTGTTTTTGGCTTTAGGTTTTTATTTTGGTTGCGGGGGCAGTTTGAGATGGGGTCTTGCTATGTAGTTCATCCTGGCCTTGAACTCACTGTGTAGCCCAGGCTGGCCTTGAATTCAGGGCAATCCTCCTGCCTCAACCTCCTGAGTGCTGGGATTACAGACATGTACCACCACACCCAGCTTTAATACTATTAAGATATCAATTCTCCCCCAAATAGATCTATAGATTCAATACAATCTTAAATACAAGCTCAGGCCTTTTTATAGAAACTGGCATGCTTTTATAAAATGTATGCAACTCAGAGGAACTAAAATAGCTAAAAATAACTTTAAAAAGAAAAACAAAATTTGAAGATTTACACTACTGATTTTATAACTGCTAAAACTCGTCATCAAGAGACTATGGTATTCGCATAAGGATACACAAACAGATCCAAAAACAAAATAAGAATCCAAAAATAGATCCACAATATACATGTCAGTGGATTTTTATGAACGATGGAAAATCTGTGGGAAATGATAGCCTTTTAAACCAACAACGCTCAAATAATTAAATATCCCTACACTCAAAAAGTCAATACTTGATATTGTCTACACAAAAGAACTAAAAGTGAGTCATTAAGCTTCATGCAGACTTGAAACTATAAAACTTCTAGAAGCAAATCTTTGAAAACTTCATTTAAGCAAAGATTCCTTTGATTCCGTACAAAAAGTACAATCCATAAAAAGACATAAAAGATAAATTGAAAAAAAAAAAACTAAGAAATTAGGGGCTGGGGATATAGCTCAGTGGAATAAGCGCTTGCCTAGCAAGCGCAGGGTCCTGAGTTCGATCCCCAGTACCGCAAAAAAAAAAAAAAAAAGATAAATTGGACGGGATGAAAATGAAGAACTTCTGTTCTTTAGTAGACAGTACTAAGTGAATAAAAGGCAAAGGGCAGACTCAGAGTTACTATTTTTTTCCAAAGATGCATATCCAATAAGGACTTATATCCACAACATATAGAGAACGTTCAAAGCTCAATAATAGGAAAACAGACAACTCATTTTTTTTAAATAGGCAAGAGGGGTTGAAGAGACGCTTCGCTAGAGAAGATGTATTCACGGTAGGAGACAACATGCTCAAAATCATTTGTCATCAGGAAATGCAGATTAAAACCTCTGCCTGCCATTGGAATGTCTAAAATTAGACAGACCAATTACACCAAGCATTAGCGAAGAAGAGTGATTGTAAGGCACATACATGAAGGCAGGAATATAAATCACACATCTGCTTCGGACAACAGTCTGGCAGTTTCCCGAAACATTAAACTTACACCTCCCATATGACCTCTGTTCTGCTCTTGTATGTTTATCCAAAACAAATGAAAGCATATGTTGATTATAAAAATATGAACATTCATAGTAGCTTTATTCAAATGAGTCAAAAACTGTAAACATGCCAAATGTCATCATCGGGTGAATGGTAAATAAATTATGGGATATTTATGCCATGGAATGGTTCCCAACCAGAAAGGAATGAATCACTGGCACATCCATCAATGTGAATGAATCTCAAAATAACTAGGCTAGGGGTAAAAGCTTGACCCTTTTCCAAAATACAAACTGTATGATTCTTTTTTTTTTTTTTAGACAAGGTCATGATGCGTCATTCAGGCTAGCTTTTAAATTCACTGTGTAGGGGCTGGAGGTACAGCTCAGTGGGGTAAGTGCTTGGCGCTAAGCACTAAGGCCCTGAGTTTGATCCCCGGTCCCGGAAAAAAATAAATAAATAAATAAATAAATAAATTCACTGTGTAGCCCAGGCTTGCCTCAAACTCATGGCCATTCTCCTGCCTCAGCCTCCTGAGAGCTGGGATTACAGGTGTGAACCACCACAGCAAGCTGCTATATGATTCTATTGACATAAAATACTTTTTAATAAAACCAACTAGTTTATAGCAACAGAAAATAAATCAGAAGTTATCTGAGGATTGGAAGCAGAGGACTTGGACAGAGAGGGAAAGATAACAAAGGGGAATTTGGGGCGTTGGGTATTTTGTTACCTTGACTGTAGTGATGGTTTCTGAGTATAGCATGTCGGAGGTCCCTAACCCCAGGCTGCAGACTGCTGCCTGTCCATATCATGTTAGGAACTAGGCTGCGCAGAAGAAAGCAAGTGAGAGAAGCTTCATCTGTGTTTCCAGCTACACCCACCCGCCCCCAACTCCATCACCACCTGAGCTGTCAGGACCACACAGCATTCGATTCTCATAGGGCTACGCCCCCCTACCGTGAACTGCGCATGTGCAGGATCTAAGTTGCAAGTTTCTTGTGAGAATCTAACGTAATAATAGAAACAACGTGCACAATAAATTTATAATGTGCTTGATCATCCCTAAGCCATGCCCCCCCCCACACATACCTGAGAAAAACTGTCCTCCATGAAACTGGTCCCTGGCGCCAAAAAGTTTGGGGATGGCTGACGTAAGTGAAACACGTCAAACATTTTAACATGAAGTTTATTGTCTGTCAATTTTACCTCAGTAAAACAGAGACAGTCAGAAAGACCGACAAAGACAGCGAGGAAAGGAGGGCCTGCGACGTTTGGAGAACATCCCCAGAGAGGACTTTGAGATTTATGACCCCGGCGGATAAAGGATCTAATTGTTAATAATAGGTAGAATAATTGTTATTGTTATAGCTAATGACTGTGTGCTCTGCTTACCATTTTATCGGTTCGCACAAAGGGAAACTAAAGCTCAGAAAAGCTGAGCACTTGCCTAAGGTTACAGAGCTGACAGACAATACAGTGGGGACTTAGGTCACAGTTAGACACATCACTGGGAGCATCAGGAATCCACCACAGGAAGCTCTTGCCTTCCTGCAGCCCTGAAGAGACTTGGGCACAAGCCTCTGGCAGCGACCCCCAGCACTCCCAACTGCGTCAGCCCCTGCCCAGCCCCACAAGCCCTTCCATCTCATCTCTGCTGCTGCTGCCTCAAAGCCAGGCAGGCTAGCAGAGAAGTCCAGGCCTAGGGACTAGCTGGGTCACTACTTGGTGGTGAGAGAAGGCCTAGCAAGTTCAAGGTTCTGGAAAAAGTCAAGTGTGACTGGTTGGGGGCTTAGGGGTTCCCGAGTGGGTCTGGCACTCTGGCCTGACAGGATTTTTTGTGTGATTTCTGCCCAAATGGGGTGGTGAGTTATCAAAAACAGAGAAGAAGGAGCCCTTCAGGAGCCTATACGTGCACACGCGCGTGTGTACGAGTGTGTGAAAACCTTGTTCCCATACGATGAAACAAGGGGAAGTTTCAGCACATGGCGACAACAGGCTTCGGGGTGTGGCTCTCCAACACCCACCCATTGTCTCGGCCGTCTATTGCCACAGAACTAGCAATAGATGATTGGGCACTGGGCCCCAGCTTGGTGGCTTCTGTGAACAACACTCACCTCACAGGTTCTGAGGGCCAGGAACCCAGGCCCCGCTCACCTTGGCCTCCGGCTCTGAGGCTCTGGGGAAGTCACAGTCAGGTTGTGGGTCCCGTCAGTAGTCACCTCAAAGCGGCACTCCTGGGGTGGTTGGGGGACTTGCCCATGGGGTAGCAGACTGAGGGCCTTTGCTTCTCCCTGGCTTTCACCTGGGGCCACCACAGTTCCTTGCCAGGTGGGGAGCCGTTCACAACATGGCAGCTGGCTGCATCACAGCAAGCAAGTAGAGGAGAGAGAGAGAAGTGTTTACGGGGTACATTCACTCCCCCTTACCTTTGCTACCATCCATTCACTAGAAATCAGTCACTGGCCCAGCCACACCCCAGGCGAAGCAAGGGATGCCCAGGGCATGAGGACCAGGAAGTGTGGATTGCTGAGGGCCGTCTCCGAAGCTGCCTACCATGTGCATGAATTCACTCAACAGTTATTCAACGAGGACCTGCTATGTACCAGACAGCAGGCTGAGTGTGCAAGACAGTGACAAAGCCGTTACTGTCCCTTGTAGATTACAGTCTGGTGGCTGAGGCACATGTTAAACACAATAATCAATATCAAATTCCACTGACTGGAAATGCCTGCCAGAAAGACAAGCACATAGTGTTCTGGGATCGTGTGACCAGACATGGAGATGGCAATCCCAGAGTGAGCTGGTGTGCAAGGGACACACACCCGGGAGTTAGCAGGGTGGTAGGGAGGCGATGGCCAAGGCCGCACACCAGGCTGAAGGAGGAGCAGGATGTGAACACGAGGGTGGTGTTGTAGCCAAGAGCAGGCATGTGCGGGCTGACGTGCGCCCTGCATCTGGTGAACTTGTGTGCTCACCAGGTGAGTTCCTCAGGCAAATAGCGCTTCTGGTGCCCTGAAGGACTCTGAGGAGTGGACAGGAGGTGGCAGAGAGGACCCAACGTGCACAACACCCTCTGAACCTTCAGAGTTATGTTCCTCTGCCCTCCTCCCCACGCCCCTGGCTTCCCCAATCCCACTCTGTAAGGTTTCTTTGGGGAGCTGTATGTGTCCTCATAAAAAGCACAAATCTGCTGAGGCGGCCTAATGCATCGTCAGGACAAGCAGAGCTGCCTCTGCCCCGCCCCCAGCCTGGGAGGCTCCGTACTGCAAACCAGCATCTCCCTGGGTAAAGACATGGTGTATCGATTGGAGCCAAAGTGACTTTTTATGGGACCCTAGGTCCAGAGACAGGAAAGAGGTTTGGGGGGAAGCCAGAGGCCGGGGCCCTGTTGGAGGGAAGCAGAGGAAGCCCTGTGGCCAGTGAGAAGGTCAGAGTGAGGGAGACCCTGGCCAGCGCCTGCCCCCCAGCGTCAGAGAAGCCAAGTTCCAAGGAGGCTCGGGCCGAGGCAGGCTGTGGTGACTTGTGGCCCAGTCCTCCACACCCGTGTCCAAGACTGCTGGGTCCTGTTTATGAATTAATCTTGGGCCCCACTCCAACCCTGCCAGTAACTTGTGGTCCATTTTCCTAGCAGATTCAGTCTGTGGGGTCTCCTTCCTTCAGACTCACCGGCCACTTTGGCTCTCACTGGCCCAGTCAGTCCTCTGAGATTGATCCTACCTGTCTTCTGTGTGGGGGACACAGGAGCTGCCCTGCCACACAACGGTCCCCATCATCAGCCTCTGTCTAGGGTCTAGGAACATTTCTCATGCCTTTCACAAAGCTCTAGAAGTGAAAAGGTCTCAGAATAGGGCGGAATGAGACCAGGTCAGGTTGTTCCTGTACAAATGTCCCAGTGTTTTTATCTACGGAAGCCTAGAAGACGTGTAAGTCACGTGAGGATGAGATGTGGCCTCTACCCACCCTCTCTGGTCCTCGTCTCCTACCACCCAGCTGTACTACTGCCCTTCTGTGTCATCCTGGCCTTTCTTCCCTGCCCAAACACCAAGTCACCCAAGCTGGGAGCTTTGGAGCCCACTGATGCCTTCCTCTTCCACACAAAGCTTGGCTGTTGCAGAAAAAAAATCATGCTTTTCTGGTCATTATAATTCCCATTGCTTTAAAAGCTGTGGTTCTTGGCCAGGGATCTAGCTCAGTAGTATAGCATCTGCCTGGCAAGCACAGGGTCCTGAGTTTGATTTCTGGTACCAAAAAATAAAATAAAATAAGAGCTGTAGTTCTTAACTTTGGCTGAACTCTGAAGGCACCTGAAAAGTTCTATTTCCAGAACTGCTGATTTACTGGATTTAGGCTGAGCCCAAGCAGGGAGATTCTTTAAACTCCCAGGTAAGTCTACTGTGCAGCTGTCAGATGTTTTGTCTCAGCAACGAGGAAAGTAACTAAGACACTACCCCTTCCTCACACCCCGGCTTCCTGTCTGTCCACACTCGTATAGCAGTACTGTCCCCTTGAACCTACAAACCTGTGAGCTAAAAAGCCTCTTTTCTTTCTATATTAGCCAACTGCATACACTTTGTTATAGCAGCAGAAAACAGACTTATACAGACATATCTGAGAAAGAGATAAAGGAAATAAGTGACGTAACTCAAAATTTCCAGCATAAAAACCAAAGCAGCTATTTCTCAATGTCCTCCTGCTGCTGAATTTTTGAGAGACAATCAACAGGGCTTGATGATTAAAGGGTAAGATTAGGGAGAAATAAAAAAGGAAGAAAAAAGGAACAGGAAAAATGTTATAAAATTCAACTTTTTTTTTTTTTTGGTCTTTTTGAGACAGGGTCTTGCTATGCAATCCAGCTGGCCTTGAGCTCACTTTGTAGCCCAGGCTGCTCTTGAACTCACAACGATCCTCCTGCCTTAGCCTTCCTAGTGCTGGGATTACAGGCGTGTGCCACCATGCCCACATAAAATGCAACTTTTAAATTGGTTAGAAAAATTTTAAAAGAGACTATTTCTGACCCATGAAAATTGCATAAAATCAAATTGCAATGTCTATAAACAAAGCTGTATAGGAACCCAGACCTGCCTGTTTTTCTGTTGTCCGTAGCTGAGCTTCAATTACAATGGCAGAACTGAACAGTTGTAAAAGACATCGTGTGTCCTACAAAGCCTAAATCACAGTCACTCCATGGCGTCTGCCAAGAATTGGTGCCAGGACCCTCAAAGACTCTGAAACCCAAGGATTTTCAAGGCCCTTAAATAAAATGGCGTCCTATGTACATATATGAGCTATGCACAAAGTCTTACATGATTCAAATAAATTCATACCTAATATAATATAAATTCTATGTTTAAATTGTTATACTGTATTGTAAAGAATAATGACATGGGGCAAAGTCTGTACTTGTTCAGTATTGATGTAGGGTTTTTAAAAATTATTGTCTCCAGGCACAGTGGTGCATGCCTGTAATCTCAGCACTTGGGAGGCTGAGGCAGGAGGATCGTTGTGAGTTCAAGACCAGCCTGGGCTACATTGTGAGCTCAAGGCCAGCCTGAACTGCATAGCGAGACCCTTAAAAAGACAATAAATAAATAATAAAATGTTGTCACTTTGCGGCTGGTTGAGCCTGCAGGTGTTGATCCCACAGACACAGAGGGCCTGCTGAGTGTTACACGGTCAGTTACAGGGGGAGAAACTGCAGACCCCCTTCATAGGCAAGTGGATTTGGAGCTCATAAAGTTCACCCAAGCTGCAGACATTAATATGGAGGTATTGAAGCCATGGAAGTGCGTGAGAAGAGAAAGGGAACATAGCAAGAGAAGCGAAGGGGCTGAGGCCAGGCCCTGAAGTTTAGGTGCTTAAAGGTTTAATGGAGGAGAAGGAACCTAAAAGGGAGGTGGGAACGGAGTATCCAGGAGAACAGAGGAAAATCCAGAGATACATTTCCATGGAAGAAGAGACGTAGGAGGAGGGCTAAAATGTCCACAGGTCAATGCTGCTGAGAAGCCCAATAATAAGACAATGGGACAAGTCCCAGGTAATCAGCGGCCGTGGTGGGCGCTTGCAGCGGAAAAGAGCCAGGAGGCCAGGTTGGAAATGGGGAAGAGAGGACCGGGAGACAGCGGGGCGGGGCATTAGGATGACCTTTTCAGGAGCTCAGCCGAGCAGGGGAGCATCCGTCCCTGGGAGAACGTGGTACCCAGGAGTGGAGAAGGGTCAAGGCTGTTCTGCTTTGTCGTTGTTACTCTTAACTTCGGACGGATTGGAGGCTCTGTGTTTGGGGAAGGGAGAGAACAGAGAGCAGAGATGGAGGGATGACAAAGGCTGACCAAGCGGTGTGGCCCTCGGGAAGTTCACAAGGAGGCCCTGGCTCCTGTCTGGCCTCTTCTGCACTGCTGTGAGCACTTGAAGTGTGGGAAACTGAGCCCTGACAAGGGGGATCCCCTGTCTTACCCTTCTGCTGCAACAGGAACAGTGGGGAAGAGAGGCTTCTGGAGCCTGACAATACGGCTTCAAATCCTGCCCTGCCTCCTTCTAAGTGCATGACCTAGCAGTTGCCAGCCTCTCAGGGTCTCCATGTCCTTATCTGCAAGGTGGCTGATAAGCTTTCCTCATGCACAAGATTCATGGGGACCAAATGCGGAGACCTTCATATACCAGCACCAGAGACACTCCACAAATGTCGGGTTCCCTCCTCCCCGTCCCAAACCACTCCCAGCCCAGCTCCTTCCCAGACTTTGTCTTGGAAAAAGAGAAAAGAATCTTGGACACAAACTTGACCTATATTCCATGCCAAGTCTCTTGTCTTTCAGGCAGGGAACGGAGATGATTCCAGGGATGCACCCCGCCAGCTGGCCTGGGCTCAGCCAGATGCGTTGCCTTGGAAGCTCCTAAGGAAGGATCCTGAGATTCTGCCTTCCAAGCAGGTCCTGGCAGGAGCCCTCTGGCCACCTGGACTCTGGAAGTTCTTGTCAAAACAGGAATTTCTAGACTGTTTTGTCAAGGTTCCAATTCTCTAGGTATTTTTGTAGTACCACGGTATTCTGGGGTTGTCTGGATTCTCACTAGCACACCTCTGGGACTTTGAAGAAAACAGTACCAGCAATAGAAGATAATTTTTCTTTTGACTGCTGAGAACCTACAGAGACTGACAATGCCCAGGATAAAGGAAAGCAGCCAGGATCAGAAGACATGGCCAATCTAAGTCAAGGGACATTGAGATGGCGTCCACCATTGCCACACTGGTGGGGCTATCTGCCCAGGACACCTGCCTCCTCTGGTCCCCCTCTCAGAGCTTCCTGTTCCAACCCTCCTCTCCCTGACCTGTTGTCCAGAAAAGATAAAATGGAGATCTCTCCCTGGCATCTCCTTTTCAAAGCTGGTGAAGTGACTGCAGCCCCTGCTTTGTACTCAGTCGGGGAAGCATTTCATCGTTTTCTAGGACAAAACTCCTGTGAAAGGGACAGATCAGGTTGGTCTTTCATCATATAAGATCATCTCAGCAAGCCAGGGAGGGAGAGAAGCCATTTGTTCTGGGAAGAGAATCAAAGTATCAAAGCCACCTCCTGCAATTATTTAAATTAAATATTATGTTTCATTGAATGTAAGATATATAATTAATAAAGGTCCCCCACCTTTTTTACAGTTTTACTGAGCTGCAAAGAGATCATTACCAGAACAAACCTCTCCCACAGTGCCTGGGATGATGGGTGTGTGTGTGTGTGTGTGTGTGCACGTCAGTGTGTGCCTCTGTGTGTGTGTGTGTGTGTGCACGCATGCATATGTGCGTGACAGTGTGTGTGCCTGTGTCTTTCTGACCACCTGTGCCATAGGAGTTATTTGACTACAATAAACCCACCCTCACTTGCAGTGAAAGGGAGCTAATTTTATGGCATTGGGAACATCTCATTATATCAGGTGAGACGGTCAGTTTCCCTGTTCTGTACCTACAGTTGCACCACACCATTTCCGTCACTGACAGCCACAGTGCGTGCCACTGAGACATCTGATCCACGCTGAGTCCGTTCATCTGTGGTACTGCAGCCAGGAGGACGAGTCTCAAAGACATGTCCCCATGTTTTAATTATGAACCTTCTTAGCATGGCAGGTCTTAACCTTCCGCACACCAAAGAAACACCTAGGGCATTTGTTAAAACTGTAGCTTCCTTGACTCTGTCCCCAGAGATCCAGGGATCTGAATTTTTAATAAATGCTCCAAGTAATTTGAATGAGAGACAGAAAGAGCAAGCAAGAATTTCTTTTGCAAAAGAAAGAATGTGAACCAGCTGTCTGGGCTGGCTTCCAGTTGTCTTCTGGTTTTCAATCTAGTCCCTCATAAAGCCACCCCAATTCCAGCCCTTGGGGTCTGTGATACCTGATTTCTAACAGAAAAACTAAGTTGATTTCTGCTCTCTGCCACCAGTGAATCTTGATGGAGCCAAGGGCAAGGGACCATCTGGAAGAGAGAGGCAGGCCACCTGGGACAGACCCAGACACGTCCTGCACCTCCTCACAGGTCTTTCTAAGCAAGGGTGTCATCCAGACAGATGCCCCAAATGCATCCATGACAGTGGACGTCTGTGAGCGCATGTGGGCCTGTGGACATCGGTGTGCCTGCGTGTGCCTGCATGCGTACCGGTCCGGGGCTGTTGCTGTGAGGTCTGGGCATGGTGTTTTCTCAGAGAACAAGATTATAATTGCAAGTGGGTGTGTAACTGAATCAGATGGTGCACGTGAGTGGGAGACAACCAAGCCAAGCTGCATTCTAGGTTATAATTGTCCACGCAGAGGCCCATTAACCATATCATGGCATCTCCCATCATGCTCCAGGACTGTATTTAGAAATAAGCCTGTTAAAGAGAGGGAACAGAGAGCCCTGTTACCTGGGGGTGGGGGGGGGAGCTGCCCAACCATTTGGAAAAGGAAAGGTGTTAATCGCCACAGTCAGAATGACTGAGGGTCTGAGCAGACACAGGCAAAGTCTACTTAGAGCAGGCAGCAGGTCGAGTCTCCACACTGTGGAAAGCAAAGTCAGGAACAGCGAATGTGGCCCCAGAGTCAGGAGAACACAAGGATGTGGTCTGCCTGGTGTGAAGTCCCCAAGGAGTTGAGCAGGTGACCAGAGGAAGGATTCTGGTACTGTGTCACAGGAGGACTTTTCGACTTATCTTAGTAACTTCTCCCTCATTGCTAAGACAAAATACCCAACAGACAAAATTAAAGGGGGAAAGATTTATTTAGCTCACCGTTTGTAGAGGTTTCAGTTCAGAATTGGCTGGTTCCAAGCCGGAAGGGCAACAGTTCATGGTGGTGGAAGACGGCAAAAAGCAACAAGGGAGAGAGCAAGGACAAGACTCTTTCTGTCCCTTATACTGTATGTAGGCTACCCGCCCTAAGGCAGGTGTAGCCCTCACACCCTGAATCCTAGCACTGGACCATGAGTTAATCACAAACTCTAGATTCAGTCACCTCTGAAAAACCCACACACCTGTGCATGAGGCTTTGGGGGAACAGCTAGACACAAACCATAACAAAATTCTACCTTCAGGGACTTTTGCTGTATCTCGAGGCACTTTGACATCTCCGACAGTCACCACAGTAAATTTCTCAGGAACTCTCCTGCCCCACAGCACTGCACCTAACCTGCATCTCTCATAGCCAGGTACTGCGTCCTACATGAGCCTTATCATGTGATGTCCATAGGAGACGCCCATCCTCCCCTCCCCACCTGATGCCCTTAGGAGGACACCCTCAGACCCTGCCTAGGTTCCCCTCGCTCCTGCTTTCCAGGGCTGGGGTTCCACCCTCAGCTTCAGCGTGCTTTGCTACAGTTTGCAGCCCCCAGCGCTTGGCCCTGGGCTCCTGGAGCTCCACACACTTGATCAGGTCCTCGGAGCCCAGAAGCACCTGCAGTTTGCTCCCCACTTGGTCCGCTCCAGCCATGACTGACTGGTGGGGGTTAAGAAGCACCTTCTTTGTCTGAGGAGGGGCAAACTCTAAGAAGCTACTTAAACTCCAGAGCCCTCCACAGGATCAGGCAGAGATTCAGGCTTCACCAGAACACTCTCCTTTTTCAACCTCTTCCCTTCTGACACTGCCTCCTCCCCCCAGGTCCACGCTGACTGCTACTTGGAATACTTCATTCCTAAGGCACCTGCGCTAATCTCTGGCTCACAGTCTGCGTCCAGGAGAAGCCTTTCCCAGCATTCCAGCTCTGCCAGCAGCTTGTGTCTCCTCCTCTGCCACAGCTAGCCTATGTGAGGTGGGTTCCTTGCTCCTGCAGAGCCAATCACGTTCTTCTCCAGGAACTGAGATTTACGACCTAGAGATCAAGTGAATTAACTGGAGTCAGTAGACCTTGAAGACTGTGAGGACCCAAGGGCTCAGACCATCATCTTGGATGAGTGGACCAGAAAGCCAACCTGTGGAAAACATAAAGCAGGTATGAGAAAAGCAGAGGTTTCAAGGGCTAGGAGAGACAGTGAGTTGCTGACAACTTTCAAGTCTGGCTTAAATCTTCACCACTGACTGAGTCAAGATAAAATAATCTGAAGACCTAAAGCATACTGAGATACAATTTAAAAACAATATTTTTAAATTATTTAAACTTTATTTCAATAAAACACATAGCCATTAATCCTCCTCAAAATACTGACCCCCCCTTACTTCCAACACACTTATCCCGTTGTTCTGACCACTTTCTGAAACAGCTCTGGAAGTCCACTTTTGTGAGTGTCTTTAGTTGTGCTATTGTGGCGGCCTCCATGTCTTGAATTGATTCAAAATTTACCTTTGATGGTCATTTTGACTTTAAGTAACACCTAGAAGTCCCGTAGTGCCAAATCTGGTGAGTAAAGTAGATGAGGACACACTCTAATGTTTTTATTTGACAGAAATTGCCACAAACATTTTGAATCAGTTCAGTACAGTTATGCATCCATGACAGTAGAACTAAAGACACTTATGAAAGAGGATGTCCAGACCTGCTTCAGAGTACGGCAAAGCTAATGAGACAAATGTGTTCGAGGGGAGGGGGATATTTTGAGGGCGGGTTGAGGGCAATGCGCCTCTTACTGTAATAATGTTTTATGTTAAAAATTCACCATATCTTTGGATCATCCCACATACAAAGAGATTTAAGTAGTAATTTAATAACTGAAAGAAAACCCCAAGTCTAGATGGCTTCAGGGGTGAGTTCTACTAAATATTTAAGAAAGAATTAAATTAATCCTTCACAAACTTTTCCAAACAACAGAAAAAGAAACACTTCCTAACTGTTCTATGAGATCAGTATTACCCTGATGTCAAAACCAAACAGCACACTAAGAAAACTATAGAACATTCCTTATGAATATCTATGCAAAAATTCTCAACAAAATGCCAGCAACAAGCCAGGCATGGTGGCACATGCCTATAATCCCAGCACTCAGGAGGTTGAGGCAGAAGGATCCTTGCAAGTTCAAGACTGGCCTGGGCTACAAAGTGAGCTCAAGGCCAGCCTGAACTGCATAGCAAGAACCTGTCTCAAAATGAAAAAAAAAAAAAAAAAAAAAAAAACTAGCAACACAATCTAATAACATATACCAAAAAACCCATTGCATAGTTGAATTTATCCTAAGAATTCAATAATGGTTTAACACTAGAAAATAATCAATGGAATCCACTTATAGAATACTAATTTAAAACCCAAAAATCATCTCAATAAACTAAGAAGGTTCATTTGACAAAATTCAATACCCTTTCATGATAAAAGCATTCAACAACGTGGAATAGAAGAACACTTCTTCAACAAGGTAAAGGGTATCGACAAGAATCCTACAGGTAGGGGCTGGGGGTATAGCTCAGTGGCATAAGTGCTTGCCTGGCAAGTGCAAGGTCCTGAGTTCAATCCCCGGTACTGGAAAAAAAAAAAAAACTAGAATCCTACATCTAGGGCTGGGGATATAGCTCAGTGGAATAAGTGCTTGCCTAGCAAGCACAGGGTCCTGAGTTCGATCCCCAGTACCGCCAAAAAAAAAAAAAAAAAAAAAAAAGAATCCTACAGCTAACATACTTTAATAGATAAATATTAAAGACTTTTTAAAGAATTTTTTAAAAGACAAGGATTCTGACCCTAATCCTTTCATGAATCCACCATATTGCCTCTTCTAAACCTAATCATCTTCCAAAAACCCCATCTCCAAATGCCATCGCACTAAGGATTAGTTTTCTAAAAAATGAATTTTGGGAAAACACAATTCATAGGATATAGAGCACAAAAGACACAGTAGCAAAATAAAAAGTAGAGAAATTAGAATCCATCAAAATAAAAACTTTCATTGTTTTCAAGGATACTATCAAAAAAGTAAAAAGATCAGGTGTGGTGATGCATGTGTGTAATCCCAGCACTCAGGAGGCTGAACCAGAAGGATCACCATGATTTCAAGGCCAACCTGAGCTACCTAAGCATCTTCAAGGCCCGCCTGCACTACATAGTGAGACCCTATCTCAAGAAAAGTGAAAAGACAACCCACAGAATGGAAGAAAATGTTTGTAAATTATATATCTGATAATGGACTTGCACCCAGAAAATATGAGTAACTCTTACAGATCAATATTTAAAAAAAAAACAATTTTTAAATAGGCAAAAGATTTAAGTAGTCTTCTCCAAAGAAGATACGTAAATGGTCAATAAGCACATGAAAAAAATACTTAGTATCATTAGTTGTTAGGGAAATGCAAATCAAAGGCACAAGATGCCACTTCACACCCCTGGGATAGCTAGTCTGTGTCTGTGCCACAGACAATTACAGTGTGGGTGAGGATGTGGAGAAATAGGCACCCTTTCTGTGGCTGATGGCAATATAAAATGGGGCAGCCACTTTGGAAAACAGTTCTGCAGTTTCTCAAATGTTAGAGTTACCACATAATTAAGCAACTTTAGCAGGGATAGAGCTTAGCTTCACAGGGCCTGCCTGGCAAGTGCAAGGTCCTGAGTTCGATTCCCAGTGCCACACCAAAAAAAAAATTTTTTTCAGCAACTTTAGATGTTTTTATCCAATAGATATGAAATATACATCTACACAAAATGTGTACAGAAATGTTCACAGCAGTATCGTGCACAATAGCCAGTGGGGAAAAAAATCCATGCCGCATTAAGAAAAATTAAATTCTTAGGAATAAACTTAACTCAGGAAATGAAAGACCTCTAACATGAAAGCTTTAGGCCAGACATAGTAGTATATGTCTGTAATCCCAGCACTTGGGAAACTGAAGCAGGAGGATTGCTGTGAGTTCAAAGCTAGCCTGGGCTACAAAGTGAGTTCAAAGCCAGCCTGAATTGCATAGTGAAACTTTGTCTCAGAAAGAAAAAAAAAAGAAAGAAAGATAAAGAAAAACAGCACAACAAATAAAATGAAAACTTTAGAACACTGAAAAAGAATATCAAAGAAGTCATCAGAAATTGAAAAGTTTTCCCCTGTTCCTGTATAGACAGACAGAACCAATATTGTCAAAACAGCCATACTCCTTGTCTATAGATTAGTTGTGATTGTACTATTTTCTATGATAATGGGTGTCTGTTTGTCAATATGTTTTTGTACTTTTATGTTTCTAAAATTAAAAAAAAAAAAAAAAAAAAACAGCCATACTTCCAAAACTGATATATAGATGTCATGCAATCCCAACTAAAATACCAACAGCACACCACACAGAACTAGAGAACTCTAAAATTCATATGGAACCAGAAGAGATCCAGCATACAAAAAGCAACCCTGCACAAGACCAAAGCAGGAGGCATCCCAATCCCAATTTAAAGTTATGTTATAAAGCTACAGTGATAAAAACAGCATGGAAGTGGCACAAAAAAACAGACATGTGGATCAGTGGAACAGAATAGAGGGACAGCCACAGGCTCCTTCAACTATTAGATCTTTGACAAAGGAACCAAAAACATACACTGAAGAGAGCCTCTTTAACAAATGGTGCTGGAAAAACTGGCTGTCCACATGCAAAAGACTGAACCTGGACCCATATCTCTCACTATGTACAAAATGAAGTTCAAAGTCCTAGACATTAAAACAGAAACACTGAATCTGTCAGAAGATAAATTAAATGAGATCAGACCAGTTCAGGGTAGTATGGCCACAGATTGAAAGAAAACTTAAGTGAAAATCTTGAAGAAATAAGCATAGGCAAGGGCTTTCTGAACAGAACCGCAATTACACAAGAAATTACACCAAGAATCAAATGTGGAATGATACCAAAAAGCTTCTGCCCAGCAAAGGAAACAAACAATAGATTGAAGAGAAAAGCTACAGAATGGGTGGGCGGGGCAGCTATTTCTCAGACAGAGGACTAATATCTAGAATATATAAAGAATACAAAGAACTCAGACCCCCAAAATAAAAGACCCAATTTAAAAATGGGCAACTGAAATAAATTGATACTTCTAAGAGAAAGAATAAAAATGGCCAATAAATACATGAAGAAATGTTCAACATCTTTGGCCATCAGAGAAATGCAAATTAAAATAGCCCTGAGATCCCATATTACCCCAGAAAAAATGGCCATCATCAAGAAACCAAAGAGTAACAAATGCCAGTGAGGCTGCAGGGGAAAAGGAACCTTCTTCATTGTTTTGAGAAGTGTAAACTACTGCAACCACTATGGAAATCAGTATGGAGATTCCTCAAGAAACTAAAAATAGAAATTCTGCTTGACTAGCTGTCCTTCCCCGAGGTATCTTCCTGAAAGAGTTAAAGACATCATATTACAGTGATCCATGCATACCCACATTTATAGCAGCATAACTCATGATAGCTAAATCTTAGATGGGGCATCTAAGTACATCAATAGATGAATGGGTAAGGAAAATGATATTAATACACAATGGAATACTACTCTGCTATAAAGAAGGATAAACCTGAGCCATTTGTTAAAAAAAAAAAAATGGATGCACCTTGAACCCAAAAGGTGAAGTGAAATAAATTAGCCACACAAGCTTTCATGGTTTCTCTGATATGAGACAAAATAATAAAGGGTATTTAAAAGAATTAAGACATGTTATGTACATGTAACAACTCCTCAGAATGCATGTAAACACTGTGTGCTGCAAACATGTCTGGAAAAAAATAATAATAAACCAAGTGTGGTGGTGCACACCTGTAATCCTAGCTCTTGGGAAGCTGAACCAGGAGGACTGCTGTAAGTTCAAGGCCAGCCTGGGCTACATAGTGAGTTTGAGGCCAGCCTAGACTCCATAGTGAGACCCTGTATCAAAAAAAAAAAAAAAAAAAAGAAAATAAGATGAACAATTGGTAAGTCTAACAATATAGATGAAGTTCAAACTGATGTGCTGAGTGGCACAACGCAAGCAAAAGAACCCACACCGTATGATTCCACTCATTTAAATTTCTAAAAAATGCAAGCTAATGGACAGCAATACAAGCAGATCAGTGGCTGCCTAGTGTGGCTGGCAGCTTCTCTGGTGGCTCCCTACGTTACCACCTCCTGGTTTTGACACCTGCGTTTTGCTCCTTCCCCTTGAGAGTGGCTGGACATAGAGTGATTCACTCCCGATAGATGGAACCTGGTAAAAATGGTGCGGCATCACTTTGAGATTGGGTCATAAAAAGATAGTGACTTCCGTTTCCCTGGCTGGCCCGTTTGCCCCACCTCTCTCTCCCTCTACCTCAAATTTCCTTGATGAAATCAGGTACCATACTGCAAGCTGCCCAAGCGAGAGGCCTATCTGGCAAGTAACTAAGTGAGGCCTCTAGCCAATAGCTAATAAGAAACTGAAGCCCAACTCAACAGCTTGTAAGAAACTGAATCCTCCCTCCAACTGGGTACATGCACTCGGGTGCAGATCCTCCCTAACCCAAACTTTCACACATGATCACAGCCCTGTCCCTGTCCAATGCCTTGGTCACAACCTAAGCAGGGATCCTGAGGCAGGGAACCCCTGGTTAGTTACACTCACCTTGACCCAGAGAAAGTAACACCCGATCAGTGCTTCTTGTCATTTTTTTTTTTTGGTACGGGAAATCAAACTCAGAACCTTGCACTTACCAGGCAGGTGTTTATGTGGCTGAGCTACATCCTCAGCCCTAGTGCCTGTTGTTTATACTTGATAAATTTGAGGACTATTTGTTACACAGCAATAACTACCCAGAACATCTGTAGATGGAGGCAAGGGTTAGAGGCAAGAGAGAAGCATTGCAAGTGTGCATGAGGAGGCTTTTGGAGACAATAGATATGCTCATTCACTTGATTGCTGTGATGATTTTGTGAGTGCAGGCATAGTCAAAACTTAGTAATTTACACACCTCAACTATGTACAGTTTATCATCTATAAATTATATCTCAAAGCTTTGGAGCCATCTTTTTTTGTGGTACTGGGAACCAAACCCATAGTGGGTTCTACCACTAAATTATACCCACAGCCCATTTTATTTTTCATTTTGAAACAGTGTCTCACTAAGTTACACAGGCTGGCCTCAAACTTGTGATCCTCCGCCTCAACCTCCCAGGTAACTGTGATTACAGGCATGAAGCACCACACCTGGTTCAATAAAGCTGTTCTATAAAAGACTGCTATCAAGCCAATAAAAAAGACTGAGAAGATGTCACTGGGTGTGGCAACTTTGGGGCTATCGACTGAAGATGGCCCACAATCTATATTTGCTCAGGAATGAGGTGGTTCCTGGAATGTGAGACTTTCAGTCTTAAATCTGGAAAAGTTCTAGACCAATAGGGCTGAGCTGGGTACCATAGTGCTGACACTGTCAAGCATGACAGTGGCATCTGGTGTGGATGTCAGTGACAACATGGACAGAGGCTGTTTCAGTGGATGCTGGGGACCAAAGCCTTTTAGAGAACGGAGAAACACTGGGCACAGTGAATACAGTTATCCCTCAGTCTCTATTTGCATATAACCTGCATATGCACATGCGCGCACGCGCGCACACACACCCTTGCATGTGTCACACGACCTCCAGATTCCTCAGAATACCTAATACTCTGTAAATAGTGCTGTGCTGTGTTGCTTGGGAAATTTTAACAAGAAGAAGGCCTGGGCATGTTCGTTATGGTCACGATGTTTTCTGAATACTTTTGGGCTATGGTTGGTTAAGTCTATGGACATGAAACCTGCAGAGAGGCAGGGCTCAGCATATCAACAACCCTTGAGAAGTTTTGTTGCAGGAACAAGGAGGGAATTGTGGTCCTGGCTGGAGAGGATGTGAAGTCAAGGAAGTAGGTTTTTAAGATGGGAGCCGATACCACCTGCTTACGTGCTAAAAGAAATAACCTAGGAGAGAGAAGAGTTTGATAATGCTGCATTTTCTATACAAGAGAGACTCTCCCAGAAAAGCGCCTCCAGCAGATCCCACAGAAGACGGAGGCCCGCTGCCAGGCCACAGGAGCTCCCCTTCATACAATGGGGCCCAGAGACCCAGGAGAGCAAGTCCCTACAGGCAAGTGACTCACGCTTCTATAGCCACTCAGACTGTTGATCCACCAAAGGTTCCTTGCTGCTAACCTGTGAGGGGATCACAGAATCTTACTAAAATGTGCTACTCCTAAACTAACATCACCCAGGACTCAAACTGTGTCCTTTGCTAAAACTCTGGCTGCCACCCAGTGCATAACAGCACTGCAAGCCCAACCCTGCAGATGGTCAGAATGTCACAATCTGGAGGGAAGGGCTCATGGTCAGTGTCACCAGCCTTTTTTCAATTTTGCATGTCTGTATATGGGTTCATATATTTACACTTCGAAAATATCAATGGATAAAGCAGTAACCACTGTTGAGATCATGTCACCTTGTCTGTAGATCGGTTGTGATTGTACTATTTTTTTGTGCTGATTTGTGTCTGTTTGTTGATATGTTTTTGTGCTTTTATTTAAAAAAAAATATATCAATGGCCTCACTAGTTTAATTATATAAGTCTCTATTAGCTTAGCTTTACCATTACTCATGGAGCTTTGTGTGGGTTGTTAGGTTAATTTTATATCAGTAATATTTACCCTATAATTTTCCTCTGTTGGTACACAGACTATATAAGTTTGGTTTTCAGATATGAATCACTCATATCCCCATTGCCTATAGAGAAACACATCACGGGTGATGGGCTGCTTCTAGAGACAGGCGGGGCTCACGGCTCCCACGGTGCATCAGCCACAGTGTCCCTCCATCCAGCCGCTGCCACCAGCACGCTCAGCTGTCCCTCTCTTCCAGCCCAGAGGACATGGTGGCTTCGTTGTCTGGGGCTCACATCCTGTTTTCTGGCCGCATCTTTCTTTCTCCTCGGGGCTCCTCCGGCTCCCCGCTTTCCTCCCCCAAGTTTCAGTGTTCTAAGTATAGCTCGCAGCAGGTGTGCAGCCGGGCAGGGAGGCCATGGCCCAGCTGTCCCCAAACTTGGATTCTTTCCACCTGGCCTGCGGGAATCCTCCCTGGGTGAGGGTGGCCCTGCCGGGTCAGGGCAGGCGGCGGGACACGTGGAAGGGCAGCTCCGGCAGGGCTGGGGTTTATTTGGGACAGGGTCTCACCAGGTGATTCTGGCTGATTTTGAATTCACTATGTAGTCCAGGCTGGTCTTGAACTCAGAGCGATCCTCCTTCCTCAGCCTGCTGAGTGCTAGCGTGACAGGCATGCACCACCATGCTCAGCTTAATTTTTGGTTTTTCTGGGTGCCTGTTTCCATAACATAATAACTACATTCCCGGTGAGGAGCTGGTACATGTACATAACGCAGCTTAATTCCCTTCCTGTCGCTTCCCCCGACTCTCCTTCTCCCCTCCCTCCGTCTCTTGATTGCCTTCCCATTTGAAAAAGATCTATTTCCCTGCTTCTGATTACCTATCTTCCATTTTGGCCTTTATATTTCTCCCTTTGCATATTTCATACACAAGAAGCCATGTGACACTTAGCTTGTGCGTCTGATTTATTTCACTTAATATTATGGTTTCAAGGTGTATCCATTTTCCTACAAATGACTCTAATTTATCCTTCTTTATGGCCGAGTAGTACTCCACTGTGTATAAATACCACATTTTCTTTATCTGTTCAACTTCTGATAGACATACAGGCTGCCTCCAAAATGTAGCTAGTATGAGCTGTGCTGCTATAAAATGGATATTCTCAGGTCACTGTAATATGATGTCCTAACTCGTTCTGCAAAATACCTAGAAGGGGAATAGCTGGGTCAAATGGAATGTGACTGTTGTCGTTGGTCCCTTGTGTGCTGTGAGCCTCTCATCATCCTGCCTCGAGGTCCCCAGCACCCCGAGGAACCTGGGTCCAGTCCCATTGGGAGGCAGGAAGTGGTGAGGAACAGCTCCCGGAGTGGCCGAGAGGTCACTTGACTCTGTCGTGCGAGGAGTGCAAGCTTTGCACAGTGACATTTTCTCCTTCAGAGCAGTGGCCGGGGACCGTCCCTCTGAGAGGCCTAACACTGCCTTCAGCAGGTCTGAGCTTCTGAGGAGTGCTGAGAAGCAAGCCAGCTGTCTGGGGTCAGCAGGTGGCCGGATGCACGGTCGGCAGCGTGGACTAATCGGCCAGGGCTGGCATTCCAGGGCCACCGTGCCCACAAGCATCAGAGCTCCTGGCCAGCCTAACCACAGCCACGAAAGCTCCAGTCGCTGTGGAAGCCCCAGATCAACACCTCACTCCAAGAGTGGGTTTCCATCCCACACGCAGCCACAGCAGCTCCTCCTTCTCCTGAGGCTGCAAAATCCACCTGCAGCGGCTGCATCGCTCAGTTTCCCACTGCTGTGACAAAACACCTGGGACAATCAAAGGAAGAGAGTTTACTCTGACCCACCGTCTGAGGTTTCGCTTCACAGCCGGCCGGCTCCACCCACTCAGGCTGTGTCAAAGCTGAGCGTCCAGGTGGGGCGCACCTGGTGGGAGGAAGCTGTCACCTGCATCTCCACCAGGTGACCACAGTTCCCGAACTCCAGGGCCAGGGAATTTCTTGTGTCTTGTCTCTGTCATGCTTGGCTGAATGCCGGCGTCATGGATAAACCGCCCTGTACAGAGAGATGAGCTGGTTGGTATCTGCGGCCCTTCCCCCTTAGTCTTACCCCTCTCCTTCCCTCTCCCTCCTGTCTGCTCTTGTTTCCTCTACTCAGGGCCAAGCTCTGCGGCGTGCCTGGGCAAAGCCCGACACTTGGGGCAGCCCCAGGAGAGCCTCTCCGCTGTCCCACGGGGCTACCCTTTTCCCCAGCACTAAGCCTGCGCCCCACAGGGGCTTTGCAAGCCTTTGGCCCCTGCACACAATTTCTTTCCCTTCTCTGGGTGTCCAGAGCATGAGACCCATCTGTGGGCCCCCCCCTCCCGATCTGTCCTGAAGGCTGAGGTTCCGGTCGGTGCTAAGTGGAAGTGTGAGCTCTTCCTGAGTGAGTCCCTGCAAGGATTAAAGGCTTAGCCATGGTTCCCCTCCAGTGGACGCCTACTCTCAGCAGGAGGCTTCTGGACGCTATTTCTGATCATCAGAGCCAGTGTTCTGATGAAACTTGAGCACGCAAAGGCTCACTGGAGGGTCCTATTAAAATGCAAATTTGGGGCTGGGCATGGTGGCACAGGGTTGCAATCCCAGTACTCAAGAGGCTGAAGCAGGAGGATTGCCATGAGTTCAAGACCAGCCTGGGCTACATAGTGAGTTCAAGGCCAGCCTGAACTGCATAACAAGACCCTGTCTTAAAAATGAAAATAAGATAAGATAAAAGATAAAATGCAGATTTTGAATGAGGCATCTAGACAAGACACCCACCCACCCCCAATTCTGCACTGCTAACAATCTCTGGGAGGCTGTTGCTTTGTGGCCACGTTCATCACTGAGCCCTGAAGCAATGCATGAGGAGCTCAGAGGTCACAGACCCAGCAGGAGGTGCTGATGTGGCTGTGGCCCACTGGAGCAGGTGTCCCCATCTGTCGAGTCCAATCCCACCACTACCACCTGTGAATGTGGACCCCACACTGTCAGAAAGCCCTTGTTTCCTCCAAGACCAAAAATGTAGACTTTTAGCTAAAACTTCTCATGGTAAAGCATTTTTAAAATTTTTATTAGGGGCCAGGGATATAGCTCAGCAGCATGGTACCTATCTGGCAAGCACAAGGTCCTTAGTTCAGTCCCAGCACCAAAAAAAAAAATCTATTAACTATTTGCCAGGCGTGGTGGTGCACACCTGTAATCCCAGCACTCGGGAGGCTGAGGCAGGAGGATTGTTGCGAGTTCAAGGCCAGCCTGGGCTACAAAGTGAGCTCAAGACCAGCCTGACTGCATAGTAAGACCCTGTCTCAAAAAAAAAAGACTGAATAGATAAACAAAATCGTTATTAGTCCATGTTTGCAGTACATAGCGCTTACAGTCCTTGTGTGGAGTTGGTGCTGCACATAATGCATATTAATTGTTTTTCACCCCTTTACCCTCCCCCCATTCTCCTCCTCTGTCTTTGGCGCCCCTTCCCATTTGAGAAAGATCTGTCCCTATATTTCCTTTAATCAGTTTTTGTTTTGCTTTTTATTTATATCCTGAGGTTCTCATATAAGAGAAACCATGTGCTATTGAAGATTGTGTGTCTGATTTATTTCACTGAACAGTATGGTCTTAAGATGCAACCATTTTCCTACAGATGACTCAAGTTTATCCTTCTTTATGGCAGAGTAATACTCCATTGTGTGCAAATACATTTTCATTATCCACTGATCTGTTGATAGACATACAGGCTGCTTCCAAGATCTAGCTATTATGAGTTACACTGCTATAAACATGGTTATACATGGATCACTGTAATATGATGTCTTTAATTCTTTGGGGAAGGTACCTAGAAGAGGAAGAGCCAGATTAAATGGAATTTCTAGTTTTAGTTTCTTGAAGAATCTCCATACTGATTTCCACAGTGATTGCAGTAGTTTACACTTCTCAAAACAGGATCCCTTTTTCTCTGCAACCTCACCAGCATTTGTTATTATTTCATTGATTAATGATGATGGCCATTCTTTCTGGGGTAATGTGGGATCTCAGTGCTGTTTTAATTTGCACTTCCCCAATGGCCAGAGATGTTGAACATTTCTTCATGTATTTATTGGCTGTTTGTACTTCTGTGACATGTTTATTCCTTTCAGTTGCCCATCTTTAAATTGATTTTTTTTATTTGGGAGGGGGCCTCAGTGTTTTATTTGGGAGGGGACCTCTAGTTATGTATGCTAGATATTAGTCCTTCGTCCGAAGAATAGCTGGTAAGGTATTTTCCCGCTCTGTAGGTTGTCTTTTCACTCTGTTGGTTGATTCTTTTGCTGTGACAAAAGAATGGAGCCCCAGAAGCTTTTCAATTTGATACAATCCGTTTGTCAATCTTGGAACTATTTCCTATGCAACAAGGGTTCTGTTCAGAAAGTCCTGTCCTACGCCTATGACTTCAAGAATCTTATCTAATGGTGAGACATTTTTAACAAACACAACTTTCAACAGCTTCACTTAAGTATAACTGATGTACCACAAACACAACACACACACACACACACACACACAGTGTATACTTTGGTAGGTTTTTACATTTTCTATACATCCATGAACAAATTCACTTTGGGAGGGGGTACTGGCCATTGAGCTTGGAGCCTTTACACTGAGCTGCAGGCCCAGCCCTTTTTTAATTTCATATTCTGAGACAGGATCTTGCTAAATCTCAAAGTCCCCAAAGGTGAGTTCAAACAGGACCCTCCTGCCTCAGCCTCCCTGCATGCTGGCATTATAGCTATGTACCACCAAGCCTAGCGCAAACTCAAACTTTTAAAATGCAACTCTGGGGGCTGGGGATATATCAATGGCACAGCACCTGCCTGGCAAGCACAAGGTCTTGAGTTTGATTTCCTGTACCAAAAAAATAAAATAAAAACTGAACTGCTACTCTGCCAGCAGGCCAAGCCAGCTTCAGAACCACATATGGGCTACAAACCTTCCCTTGCACCCTTCGAAGTAGGACTAATGCTCCTCCTTTCCGATGGGTACTCGAGGGCCAGAAAAGAGAAGTGACTGGTTTGAGGCCACACAGCTAAGAAGGAAGCAGGCAAGGTGGAAAATAATGAGAATAATCTGTGTGACTCCAAAGTTGCAACCCTGTGCTCCATCCTCCGCTGCTAAGGAAAGTCTCGTGGCTCACTTATCTCCCGGGCTGTAAGAATAAAGGGCCCCTCCCTTCCCTTGCCCATCTCTGGAGCCCAGAGACCCAGCTCACACAGGAAGCCCAGCACCCAGGGCAAAGCAGCTCCTGCCGCCATCACAGAGGCGCCTGGGAGGTGAGCCACCTGTGTGGGTGATACTCTTCAAGAGTCGTTATAAATTACTTATTCACAGTTATGCTAAGAGTGTTTTAGAAAAAGAGGCAGGGCAGTCTGTGCTCCTCCTCTAAGCCGGGCATCCGTTAGCCAGGCAGACAGGAAACTTCTGGTCTTAGAAGCTTCACTGAGCTTCTCTCTCCCACGCTCAGTAATCATCACAGAGCAAAGCTTGCTGGGTGCTCAGATATCACTCAGAGAATTAACTCTGCAGGGCTCAGCAATAGAGACTGGTAAAAGTGAGTAGTGTTTAAAGAAATGTGAAATTAAGAAACAGGCCAGAATTAATAATATCTGGACAAACATGGCACTACCAAAGCAAAATGGAGGCACTGGTCTCAAAGATGAGAAAAGTTAACCCCAGAACCTGGTAGGAGTAGATAGTGGTAGGCAGGCATGGCAGTGCATGCCTGTAAATCCTAGTACCTGGGAGGCTGAGGCAGGAGGATTGCTGTGAGTTCAAGGCCAGCCTAGACTACATAGCAAGTTCAGGGGCCAGCCTGAACCATAGTGAGATTCTGTCTCAAAAAACAAAAAAAGAAGAGTAACCAGCAGGATGCAGCCCAAGACAGAAGTGTTAAGTTCTAGTGTATAAGGGGCCAAGGATGTAGCTCAGTGGATAAGCACTTGCCTGGCAAACCTGAGGTCATGAGTTTGGCTCCTGGTACCAAAAAAAAAAGTTCCAGTGTACGTTCAACATTAACCTTATGGGCAGCTCAGAGGCATAAGTGCCTGCCTGGCAAGTGCAAGGTCCTGAGTTCAATTCCCAGTACAAAAAAAGAACTGAAACATTACCCACTTCCTTCAGGAGCTGTTGATGTTAGATTTCCTACCTAAGCCGGGGTGAGAACTTCAGTCCCGAGGGAAATCTGCTGCCCCTTCCAGAAGAACGTGGGAGTAATGTGGGGATCCGATCCTGGCAGGCTGTGTTTTTTAAAACAATTTCATCCATAGTGATCAACCAGAGATGCTCTTAGGACCCATGGCTCAGTGTCCCCATTCCGCCTGTTTTTAGTTATGTTAAAGTAGACTCCCCAAGTCCCAGCACTCTGGAGGCTGAGGCAGAAAGATTGCCAGGAGTTGAGGCAGGCATGGGCTACCTAGTGGGTTCAAGGCCAGGCTGAACAAAGATATAAATATATATTCCCCACTTTAGAGCAACCATCCTGGCTCCGTCAGGAGCTAGGGAAAGCGCTGCTAATGCCATCGTGAAATACATCAAGTCCTTCGTTATTTGCTCAATGAACAGAATGAACGGAGGGAAATAAACAGCCTCCTACCCGTTCTTCTCAACTCCGTTGTTCCTTTCTTAAGAAACAAACACATGGCTTCATTACCAACAAGCCTAGAATAAATTAATAGGAGCTGAAATCCGTGAAATTAGATTCACTTTTCTAATTAGCGGGAGAGTTCGCAGATACCAGGCTGTCTTTATCAAGGGCTCTCTCCTAGTTAGAGAGGGGAGAGCCGGGCCTGATCCCCGAAAACGAAGCCCTCCCCTCCCCTCCCGCGGTCTACAAAGGACTCTCTGATTGAAGTGGAAATATGATTTTTCTTCGGCCACCTGGAAGATGGATTATTTTGAAGTTGTGAATCTGGAGTAAATTCCTCATTAATTCCACCCTGTGATGGGGAGACTGTGTGATAGGGCAATTTCCATTTTCAAAGGAATCGTCTTTTTTGCTGATAATGTCCTCCGATTAGGCGCCATCCTCCACCGCAAGTTCCAAGGGACGCTGAGACTTTTGGTCTCTCATTCCCAGATCCCAGGGAGGGGGAACAGGGTTCAGGAGAGAAAGCAACTGCTTCCTAGATGCCGAGGTGAGGGAGGCGGAGGTCAGGGAACCAGGGGCCAGGAGAGAGTCACCAAGATGCTCCGGCAAGTCAGTGGGAGCCCCAGGTGTCCCAAATCTTATTTTATCCCTGACCTACAGCCACCCAGCCTCCCTAATTATTTCTGAAAAGTCTGCCACTGTCAGACCCATAGCGGGTGAAGCAAGGACTCTGGAGGCCTGACCTTGCCTTTTTTAAAATAATTCACTAGGTAACTTTAAAAAGCAAAGTTTGCCCAGTGAAAGAATGGGCTTCTTGTCTGCAGCAGCAGCTAAGTATTCATGTCCACCAAGTCCATCACTCATGCACCTCATCAGCTCTTAAACATATTTTTTTTCAGTACCAGGAATCAAACTCAGGATCTTGCACTTGCCAAGCGAGTTCATATGCCAAGGAGTTACATCCCCAGCCCATCTTACACAGATTTTTACTGAGCACCTACTATGTGCCAGACACTCTCCTGGGTGCTGGGGATACAGAAATGTATAAAATGGAGGGGAAAATAATCCTTGGCATTATAAAGATAATGCTAGTGAGAAAGACAAACAATAAACAAGAGAAGAAAGCAAAATATAGATTTTGTTAAGAGGTAGTAGAGGACAGGGAGATGATAAACCAAAGATGTGGGACTGGGTTTGTCATTGGGGTGGCCCAAGAGTGGTGCACCAAAAGACTGGGCTGGGGATATAGCTCAGCAGCACAAGCACCTGCCTGGCAAATGCAAGGTCCTGAGTTTGATTCCTAGGATCAGAAAGAAAAAGAAAAAAAAAAAAAAAAGATCCCCACAGTCGTGCAACACGGGACCAAACGTTCTCTAGTTTCTAAGTAAACTCTGCCTCTGCTAGTACATTTGGGACAGTTTTCTTTAGAGGGGTTCAGGAGCTGAAAAATGAATTGATGTTTATACGGGGTTAAATAGGGTCCCCTGCCAAAATCCACATCAGCCCAGAGTCTCAGAATGTAACTTTATCCAAAAATAGGGTCTTGGCAGACATAGTTAAATCTGTGTCCTACTGGCTTAGAACACGTTCTGAGGGTAAGAACGAAGGTCTTTATAAAAAGGGCCATCCAGAGACACAGAGGGCACACACAGGGACATTGGGGTGACCTAGTGACAAGCCAAGAAAAGCCAAGGGTTGCCATGACCACAAAGAGGAGGAGAGAATCATGGTACAGACTTGTCTCATAGATGCCAGAAGGGCTCAACCGTGATGGCACCTTGATCTTGGACTTCCGGCCTCCTGTACTGTAAGAGAATAAGTTTCCATGGTTTTCATGCCATATACTTTGTAGTAATTCATTGAAAACCCCTTGGAAAACAAAGACCTGGGTACCAAAGGATAGTGCCGCTTTCCAAATGCACAAAATAAGGACAAGCTTTAGAATAAGGGATGAGTAGGCACTGGAAGAATTAGATAATGAAATGTTGAAGCAAATGATAGGAAAAGTCTAGATTATTTTAAAGAGATCATTGGTAGAAAGATAAACACTGAAGTGTATCTAAGACCAGGCACAGTGGTACATACCTGCAATCCAAGCACTCAAGAGGCTGAGGCAGGAGGATCATTGTGAGTTTAAGGCCAGCCTGGGCTATAACGTGAGTTTCTAAGCCAGCCTGAACTGCATAGCAAAACCTGTCTCAAAAAGACAGACAGACAGACAGACAGAGACAGAAAAAGAAAGAATAGCTAAAGAAAGTGAAGGGAAAGGTAGAGAAAGCATCTATCATCTTAGAGAAAACATATACATCATGAGCAGAATATTGGTAGAAATATGAACATTGGTCAGGCATGGTGGTGCACGTCTATAATCCCAGCACTCAGGAGGCTGAGGCAGGAGGATCACCAAGCATGTGAAGCCAGCTTAGACTCCATAGCGAGTTCAAGGCCAGCCTGGGCTACATAGTGAGACTGAGTCAAAAAATAAAAATAAAAGTAAACATTAAAGATGCCTTTGGTGATGTCTCAGATGGAAACGAAACGCACATTATTAGGCCCTGGAGGAGAAACGATACTCTTACAAAGCGGCAGAGCACAGGCTGGACTGCGCTTCAGTGTTGGGAGAAGGCAGGATTCACACAGGGTGAACTTGGATATTTAGCTGAGGAGATTTCCAAGGGAATCAGGGAAGGTGCATGCTGGCTTCTTGCTGCATAGAGTAAAATGTGAGAAGAAAGAGAGAAATTTAGGAGGAACTACAAGCAAAAGAGAATCAAAATTTGACAATTAGGAAAATTTGCAGCCTATCCATGTTCTAGAAGAGCTGGTCTCAGGAGAGCCCCAGGGTGCAGCTGGACACCTTTCTGCTGGAGATCTTAGGTGTGAGACACATGGGCCCAACTGGCCATCTCCACAGAAGCCAAAATGAAATGGGGCCATCCAGGTAGGACAGGGTGGCTAATGACACAAACCCTGTGACCTATATGGATTTTGATAATGTTGTACTACCAAAAGCACTACCAGCTCAGACCAAAGGAAAGAGACAGGACAAAAAAGAAGGAAGACTTCCAGAATTCTGAGCTTCTATGGGTAGGAAGCGCTACCCAGCTTTTACTACGTGTTATGCTTCAAGTAAAGGTGTGATGGCCTACACCTGTAATGCCTGCTCTCGGAAGGCTGAGGCAGGAGGATCAACATGAGTTCAAGGCCAGCCTGAGCTGCACAGCAAGACCTTGTCTCAAACGAAAACAAAACACAACAAAACAAAACAAAAAATAAAGGAAAGAAGGAAAATGGAAGAAACCAGAAGGCCGCCTCTGTGTCCACTAAAGAAAGTGACATCTACACTGTCAGGCCTCCCCGAGCGCCGATTCTTGTCACCCACATGTAGGCCAGGAGCAGAGGACAATCAGGAGACCACGGAAGGAAAGACTAATGGAACCCATTGGATGTAGCTCCTTGGGCAGAACTCACATTGGTCCCAAGAAAAAAGACTTAAAAAGGCGAGCTATTGACCTCAGTATCCTTTATATACAAAGGTGAGACAGGGATAGACTCTCCCCAAGAACCCTCCTCCTTTAAAATGGGGTAAGGAGAAGGGGTGCCTAGTCATTGTCCCAGAGCAATTTGGAAATCTAGTCAGGCTGGTGTTACCATTTACCCCAAATCTAGGCCTAGAGTATTTCTCACTTAGGACCTATTGTGTGCTTCCTAGAAATGGCTCCCTAACCCACTGGGAATGGTTTCGGTCTGGGGCATCCTTCAGAAGCCTGACTGGATTGTGGGGTGTGTGGGCCTGGTTAGAGGCAGGTCCTGGGGGTGTCTAGCAATATATATCTCCCTCCCGGTTCTGCCTTTCTGTTTCCTGGACACCATAAGGTGAGCAGCTTTTCCTCCACCAGACCCCTCTGCCATCCTGTTTCAGGCATGGACTAAAACCATAAGCAAAAATAAATCTCTCCTCCTCTAAGTTGGGAGTATGGGTATTTCACCCCAGTGATGAGAAAATGTGTAAGACACCACTGTTCTTGACTCTTGGTTCCACACTTTGAACTCTGGACTCTACCATCTGATGTAGATTTTGTGTTCGAGAGTTAATTGATCGTATTTGCAAATGGGCAGCTCTTTGGTTTTTCCCTGTGGAAGGTTGGAAGTCCAGAGACCTCTTTTCATTGGATGGTTTCTACTCCGTTTCATTCAGGCCAGTGGTGTTTTTGCTGGGAATATTCTCTTTAAAATGCTGTGGGTTTCCCATAAATCGCGTTGGAAGCACTCCATGCTCTAAAAGTCACACTCATCATACTTTCAAGCTCTGCCTCTTTCTACTTTGGGTGGACAGTTGCCTTAGCAGCTTGTTTTCCAGCTGGGAGGATTCAGAGATACCCCTTTACATCCTCCTGAAGCCTAGACAGAGTCTTACAGCTACAACACCGATCTGCTCTTTGCTTTAAGACCATTTCTTGTTTTGAGAATCTTTTGCTGAAAGCCTGTCCTAGCCTCTGTAGTGCCTCAAAATTCTGCTTCCAGTCTGACCAGTTCCTTTGTGAACAACTCCCTGTCTCTCACAATACCTTCTCCTGCGCTGCTGAAATGGACACAGTCAACATTTCCTGGAACTCTCATTAGCCAGTTCTGCAAGTACGTTAGCTACATTTTCTCTTCTCCAGACACGGATGGTCCCGCCACCATCTAGCACAGCTTGACCCTTCTCTTGCCTCTGATGGCCCTTCCAGCATTCACTGAGTCTCCGGGACCCTTGCAGCTGCCTGTGAGTGCCAAAGCCCTGCACGTGTTGTGAGCTTCAAGTACCACCTCAATTTCCCATTTCCACGTTTCACACTTCTATTTCCATTCCCCTCTGCTACGTTAAAAAAAAAAAATTGCCCCCAATTTCGGGGTCTAAAATCAGCAATCTGGGTGGAGCCCAATTGGGCAGCCCGTCTCTGCAACAGATGGTTTTGGATGATTCATTCGTGTGCCTGGAGCCAGCTGGTGCCTCAGCTGGGGGTGGAGGAACCGAGACAGCCGCTCAAAGGCCGGCTCTGTGAGGTGGGCTGACTGCTCGGCTGCCTGAGGGCGGCCCGCTCTCCCTCCACAGGGCCTCTCCTCCCTGAGCCGCTGCCACAGGTCCCTTAAAGACTGAAAGCAGCGGCTGCAAGAACCCCTCAGCCTCAGGCTCAGACCCCATACAATGTCCCTTGTCCCTTGTGACGCAGGTCACAAGCCACCCAAGCTTGAGTGTAGGAGACAACCACAGATGAGCAGGAATTCAAACTTTCCTTTCTGTTTTGTTTTGTTTTGAGGGGTGCAGTTCTGGGGAACAGACCCAGGGATCATGCTTGCTATTCAAAGGATGTCCCTTTTTGTTGCGATTGGCTTTTGCTTTTGGGGACACAGTCCTGCTACATGGTTCAGGTTTTGTTTTGGGAGGCAGGATCTTGCTATGGTACCCAGGCTGGCCTCAGACCCACAGTAACCCTCCTGGCCCAGCCTCCCGAGTGCTGAGGTCATGGGTGTGCACCACCACGCCTGGGGGTCTTCCTTTCTTAGTGTACCAGGAGCCCAAAAGATGGAAGTGGCCTGGGGCCCTCCGGCCAAGGCAGGGCCTTTGGGCCCAAGTAGGGCTCAATGATGTTTGACTGTTGGGTGGATGAACACATGTGGTTCGCTGTCCTCGGTAGCTGCAGAGTCCCTTGTACCAGGAGGGAGAGAGCACCCTGCCCTGCCCTTGTGGCCTCCCCCTGCCCTGGCTGCCAGCGCAGCTTGTAAATCCTTCCTCTGCCACTCACCCCAGAGGTAGGGCCTGCCCCATAAGGACCGCTGGGCAGCCACACTGAGCGTCTGCACACTGGATGCTTGGGTGCCAGGATGCCAGGGTCACCCTGACAGGAGAGCACTCTCCTCTGAGTCCTTGCAGCCCAACCAGAGACAGATGTCTGTGCAGAGAACAGGATCAGAGATGGGAAGACGGGGAAGGACCCTCACCACTGCCAGATGGCAATGAGGCCCAGAGAGGGGCCTCAGGCCCATAGTCAAGCAGGGATCGGGGTCTACACATCCAGCCATCGGCTCAGATGGGCACGCAGCAGGCACCAACCACCCGCATGGGAAGACTTGCCAGGTTTCCTGTGTGCTGAGCAGAGGGTATAGGGCAAAGGATGGGAAAATCCAGAGGCCAGTTTGTTCCTCCCCCAGGGAAAGTCTTCCCCAACCCCGGCTGCTGTCAGCACAGCTTATGGAGTAGGAATTGGGCAGGGTGCGCCACTGGGTCCCGAGCCTGCTGTGTTCCTCCCAGCCACCCTCAAGGCTGCCCATCGTCCCCAGCTTCTGCCCTAGCTGCCAACTGCTGTGCCCTGGTACAGCCTTGACTGAGCCCCACCCCCTCGCACCCCATCCCTTGCATCCCTCTAGGTGACAGCTGCCCAGCCTGCCAGTCCCCGCCCTCACCAGGTTTGTGCCCTGCACCTGCTCTGTGCCCCACGAGCACACAGCAGAGGCTTAGACCCAGCCCTGCCCTTGGCCCTAGGCAAACAGCCATTTCCCTCTGACAAGCAGATGGATGCTGTCCTCTCAGGAGGGCTTCACAGAGCCTGGGAAATGTGCCCTCCAGCTCCACGGCAGCTCGGAGACCAATGAGACTATATCTGCGTGCTCCTTCCCTAGCCACCACCTCCTCCCCAGAACTGTCGCTAAATCCTTGGGTGACAGGGAGGGAAAGAATAAGGAAAGAAGGGAGCTGGAGATGGGGGCACACGCCCCGCTCCACAGGCACGCGCACTCCGCACGCACGCACGCACGCACGCACACAGAGGCCGCTGCCGCACATGCTGGGAGCACATTGCACAGGGAGACACACACATGCAGACACGTGCTGTGAACACACACACACACACTAATACCAACACACAGAGGCAGGCACACGTGTACACTTAAACATACAGGCTTGTATAGAGTCACGCCTGGGGAAGCACGCACACACCCATGGACAGTGCAGCACCTCCCAGCCCCACGTGCCAGCACAGGTAACGCAGAAGCACAGACACCCCGCAGGCGCAGCCCACACAGAGGCACACACGCAGGTCCCTGAGGTCTCCTGATCGCAGCAGAGTTGTGGTATCACCACGGCCTCAGCCCCTGCCGCTCTGCTCTCCCCGCAGTCCGGTGGGGCTGGAGCCTTCGACAGGTAGACAGTGGAGGTCTGGGGCATCTTTGCAGGGAGGAAAGCGTGCTGTAAGGAGCCCTTGGCCAAGCACACCTTATAAATCCCGGCATTTCAGAGGCTAAGACACGAGGATCACTACAAGTTCCAGGCCAGCCTGGGCTACACAGTGAGTTCAAGGCCAGACTCTGTCTCACATAAACAAACAAACAGAAAGGCAGGCTGGGTCACACCAAGTGGACTGGACAGGCCCCAAGAGGAGCATCAGGGTGCACAGTAAGGACAACCAGGGGCCCCTGCCGGCTGCAGCCAGAAAACCCCCACACATTCCACACCTCAAGGCTGCTTCCTGGGGATACCAGGAGACTGCGGTGCTCCTCTGCCACTCTGTTGAAAGAGGGGGGCAGAAAGCCACGCTGGGCCTGGGCCTCCCCTCCCCTGCATCCTTCTGGGAACCCCAGACACAGACTTGCTGCCCTAGCAGGTTTCCAGGGAGCAGAGCAGAGGAATCGATGAGGCTGGGAGCATTTACAGCCAGTGGGAAAAGCTGCCCCAGGCCTCCCTGACACCAGAAATAAATGATGCTGTGGACAGAAAACCACTCAGGCGCAGCGGAATGACCCGCCGGAGAGGGTTTCACCTTGTGGGAAGATGGCCAGCACTGTCTGTGCAGCGTGGGGTCAGAGCCGCCCCGGAGACCCCGCATCCCAAACCGCAGCCACCGGCAGCCCCTTCTGGCAGCCTCCCCCACCCCTCCACACCCGCAGGGCAAGAGCTGGAGCCCAGCCTGCTAGAACACAGCCGCTGGGGGAGGGGCACTGCCTGGGGACAAAAGCGACCCGTTGTTTCCTTCCTCCGGAGCTGGTTTATTTTCCTACTCATGTGCCCCAAGGCTGCCGGCCAGCTCCAAGGGAAAAAAAAAAAAAGCAGAGGACACTGGTTCCTGGGCTCAGGCACCTGCAAATCCTTCCCAGTCCTTCAGGGAGTCCCAAGGGTGTCCCTTGTGTCTCGTGGACTAGGTGTGGGTCAGTTGTTCTATGACAGCTGTGGATTTCCTCCTCTTCTGCCAGTGCCTGTGTTCACCTGACCAGAGCCCTGGGTCACCATCATGACAGAGCTGTCCTCCCAAACTGCCCCACACCCACGCAAGACAGGCACGACCTGGCTACACCAGCGCTGCACTCTCAGAGGGCCCGGAGCAGGGCTGTTTGGGTCCTGCTCTCTGCCTCATAGCATTTTGGGGAAATGACTTGTGCAGTGCTAGCTACCTGTATTAGTTGATTTAATGTTACTATAGCAAAATAGCAGAGGTTGGAGGCTTGATAAAGAAAAGAAGTTTATATAGTTCCCAGCTCTGGAGGCTCAAGGACATGGTGCTGGGACCAGCTGTGCTCTGGGGAGGACCTCCTAGCAGAAGGCATCGTGCTGGAGCTCATGTGACAGGGAGAGCCCAAGGGTGAGCTGGGAAGCTGGGGTGATGCAGGATCAGGCTTACTCCTGTAACCCTCTCTCTCGAGAACAAGCCAGGGTCCCGTGAGAACCACCCCATGTCCTTCTGACATCAGCACCCGACTTCCTACCTTGTATCTCACCAGCTCTTCCATCGCCACACCAAGGACCACGCTTCTCCCACATGAAGCCTCAGGAGACAAACCTCATCCAGACTGTGGCACCCACGTCTTCTCCCCTACCTTACCAACCACACAGGGGCCTGTGGGCACCAGTGAAAGGGGCGGAGGTAAACACAGACCCAGAACTGCCTTGCCCTGGTGACCTCCATGGAGCAAAGCCTCCGGCCTGGCCTCCTTTTGCCCTGGGACCATTGTCCACAGGAAAGAGGATATTGTCCAGCAGATGCAGAAATATCTATCTGCCCCTGGGCTCAGGAAATGGGTGCTAGTTTGGCACAAGCCTATCAGGCACAGACATGTTCAGCCTGAAAGAGTCGGGATGATGCCTTACTAATGCCAGAAGCGAACTGGGCATGGTGGTGCATACCTATAATCCCAGCACTCAAGAAGCTGAGACAGGAGGATTGCCGGGAGTTCAAGGCCAACTTGGGCTACATAGTGAAATGCTGTCTCAAAAAAATCAAATAAGATGGTCGGGCATGGTGGCTCATTCCTGTAATCCCAGCACTCGGGAGGCTGAGGCAGGAGGATCATCACGAGTTCAAGACCAGCCTGGGCTACAAAGTGAGCACAAAGCCAGCCTGGACTGCATAATGAGACCCTGCCTCAAAAAGACCAAAAAATCAAATAAATAAGAGTTCCCACTGGTCAAATGAAGAAGACTGGGTCTTGTACAGGTTTTTGTTTTTTGTTTTTTTGTCTTTTTGAGACAAGGTCTTGCTATGCAGTTCAGGTTGGCCTTGAACCCTCAATGATTCACGTGCCTCAGCCTGCTAAGTTCTGGGATTACAGGCGTATGCCACCATGCCTGGCTCTGTACAGTTTTGTAAGGCGGGAACAGGGAAACTGTTTAACATCAGGTTATCTCAGTTACTTTTCTGTAAGGCTAAAAGCAGAAGGGATCTCCTTACTGTGCTACATTGGGTAAACTAGAACCTCCTGTTTTTAGAAAAAACTGGTCTGTTCTGAGATCTGTCTGCTTCTTTAAATTTCTATTCATGCAGCGTTTAGCATGAGTGACTCCATTTTGGTTTGGTCTGGTCTGTTGGGGCCTAGTACAGGAGCTCGGTTCAAAGCAATTGACCCCATCATGACACGGTCAGAGACCATCATAGGGATGGGGCCTGGGGACAGGGGATGTAGCTCAGCAGCAGAGCATGTGCTTGACATGTGCGGGGCCCTGGGTTCAAACCTCACCAAAACAAAATGGGGATAGGGCCTGGCAGAGCTCTGGGCCTCTGCCTGCTGCTTATTAAAACCATGATTGATGTTTTCTTCTGGGACAGTCAGGGACTTAAAAGCCATTTTTGCTATAAACTATGACTTTTCACGAGGGCCCACAGATGCCCAATAGGTAACTAAAAGCAAAGCACAGCTTGACCTTCACTTTGTGTCCTTTGTCACTATAAACCTTGTGTCAAATCTCTTCCTAGCACTTCATAAGGGTCTGTGGATTACTGAGGGATTGTCTCTCTAGGAGGTGGCCAGACAGGGCTGGTCAGCCCTGAGTGTACACTAGTGAGTCACCCATCAAGACCCAAACACCTAGACAGGAGGTTTACAGGGACATCCAGCCACACCCAGGAGCCTCCAGCCACTGTCTGGAACCTGTGATCACCTGGCTTCCCGGGAAGGCAGAACCCACAGCACTGAGACGTTTGTGTGTAAGGACGAAAGAGCCAGGTGTGGTGGTGCACTCCTGTAATCCCAGCACTTGGGAGGCTGAGGCAGGAGGATCACTATGAATTTAAAGCTAGCCTGGGTTATAAAGAAAGCTCAAGGCCAAGCCTGAACTGCATAAGAAGACCCTGTCTCAAAAAGACAAAAAAAAGAAAAAGAAAAGAGAGAGAGAGAAGGTGAACCAGGCAGGGAGCAGCAGGCCAGGGTCTTTTCCAGACCTGAAGGCAGGGCCATCTCCAACCCAGAGAGGGAGGTGCAGAATACTCCTCCACCTCCTCACCCCCTCTGTGTGCAGACACGGAGAAAAGAAGGGGCACCTGGCCACTGTCCCCGCCTTGGGCGGTTCCTCTCTGCAGCTTCCAGTTATGATCCTTTCACCATGCAACACACAGACACACACACACACACACACACACAGACACACACACACACACACACACACACACACACACACACACAGACACACACACACACACACACAGAGGCATCTAATCTCTTTCTCCAGCTGTATGGAGTCAGGCAGGCCGGGGGGCATCGTGTGTGTGTGTGTGTGTGTGTGTGTGTGTGTGTGTGTGTGTGTGAATTTAAATCTGACTGCAGTCAGAGGTGGTTGTCCTAAAAGGATTACAGAATTCCTCTGAGGGAGAAAACCCACTCTTTTGTTTGGGAAAACACCTTAATGGATCTATTAATTATGCCAAGAGAGGCCCTAGGGCTGTTCTGGATGTGAAAGGAAGACACAAGGAGGAAGCTACCTTGAATTGCATCATAAACTCAGGAATTTTTAGAACTATCCCTGGAGAGAACCTTGAGAAAGAAAAAGCCCCCCCACAAGACGCAAACCCCCCCGGGGGGGCCGGTAAGGAAACCGATAGCCTCTCCCTTCCAGCACCAACGACCTCACTGTGACACAGCCCCGGGTTTCCCACAATGCCACCCCAGCAGGTTGGGACGCTGGGACTTCGGGATCACAGATTTCAACCTCTAGGCCTGCATACTTCTATTGTAAAGCAATCTGCTGGCATCCCAGTATGTCCTCAACCCTGCCTGGGGTGACACTGGCTGGTGATCCAGGGGTGTCTCACTTTCACTCTGCTTTATGATTTGGAAGGTTGCCCCACGTTCCATCGCTGCATCAAATCACCAGTAAAATCTGCACTACTTGCAGATGCTGCATGCCGTCCTGTCTGCTTTGGGGGCAGATGATCAAATACCAAGTCCTGCTCCAGTACAGAGACAGGAAACAGCCGAGCGGTCCTGGCTGCGCTCCCCCGAAACTGCATGCATTCCACTCGAAGGCCGGTTCTTTGTGTTAGAGTATGCCCTCCCTTGATTTATGAAATGATGAAATAATTATTTTCTCATATCCTGAATTGGCCAAAATAAAAAATTGCAGCCTAGCATTACCTCCCTTTAAAAAAAAAATTATTTTACAGATCTTTCTGAAATCCCAAAGTCTAACATGAAGCCACACTTCTGAAGGCCACCACCGTCAGAAATGCAGAGACCAAGAAGGGTGACTCTCACAAAGCCTGTTGCTGCCTATGTGGCTTTTCTCTGTGACATCAGAAAGGCCGGCTCAGCCTTTCAGTCGGTGAAGCCAGCCTTTACAGGCAGCAGAGGACGGTTTTGTGGGCACTTTCTGTCCTTCGGTGAACTTCTTGGGGTTTGCGCCCCCTAATACACGTCAGACATGGTGCTCACAATCTCAGAGCCTTTCATCCCCTAGATCGAGCTGAAATGCCCACGAGTCCTTGTACGTTGTCATGACGGGCAAAACCCTTTCATGGTCTGTTCATTTATTATCTTTGCCATCGAGTTTGGTGGCCTTTTCTCACCCTTATGCCTGTGTAACATCTCCGCCACCCCAGGCTCCTGTGACTCTGCTGGTTCCCAGATCTTCCCGATGTCTGGCTACACCCACAGGAAACTCCCACTCCTGCCCTGCCCTAGTCCTGGGCTCGCTCTAAATCAGTTGTCTTAGCCACTTCCTTTGTTGCTGGGACAAAATCCCCGACACCCACAACTTAAGGAAGAAGAGGCTTATTTTGGCTCCTGTCTTAGTTCGTAGTCTGCTGGCTCCAAGGCAGGAAGGCGTGGCAGAGGGGCCTGGCGGAGGAGAGCTGCTCAAAGCATGGTGAACAGGAAGCAGGGAGCAAGGGAGGTGCACAGGAGATGAACGTGTCCAGGCCACGACCCACAGCCCACCTCCTCCCACCAGGCCTCACCTCCTAACTATATGCACACGGTATTCATAGGTAAACTAGTCCACCCATGAGTATGGCACTCACATGATCCCACTGTCACCAAGCTGGGTCTAAGCATCCCCGAGGATGAAATAAGGAATTTAACCCACCCTTTTAAAATAAGTTTGTAAGGCTGAGCATGGTGGCACATGCCTGTAATCCCAGCACTCGGGAAGCTGAGCCAGGAAGATTGTTTCGAGCTCAAAACCAGCCTGGGCTACAAAGTGAGCTCAAGGCCAGCCTGAACTGCATAGCAAGACTCTGTCTCAAAAAGAAGAAAATAAAATAAGTTTGCAGGTGTGCTGACTCATCAAGGAAAAAGAACCATCAGGATGCATTAGGAAAAGACATACAAGGGGCTGAGGATATAGCTCAGTGGAATAAGCGCCTGCGTGGCAAGTGAAAGATCCTGAGTTCAATCCGCTCTTCTGCCCCAAAAAAAAGAGAGACAGGAGAAGGATTTATTCAGGTTCACCTGTTTATAGGTAACAGAGGACCATCTGTGAGTGAAGAAGGATTGAGCAAACCCCTTTGTAGGTGAGGGGGTTGCTCAGCTTTATTGTGTTTTGGCAGAAGAGAAAGTAATAGTAATAATAAGCCTGGCTTGTGTCCTGAAGCTACAGGGGTTTTTCTGAAGTATTTTTTAAATCTTCATTTCCTGGTTTCCTTTCTATCAGGTTCTTTTTTTAAATCTTACCTCACCGTTACCTCCCCAAAGCCTCGCCTATGATCACATGAGGATTTGGAGGAACATTTAGATACAAACCTGAACACCAGCGTGTCTCGAGGTACCCTCCAGGTCTCCCACAGCCGCACATCTGCGTGGCCTGTGGAGGATACGCCTGCCTCCGTGGGGCCCAGGGCGCCCAGACACGTCAGAGCTGGAGGCAGAGGGGCTCCTAGAAAGAGCCACCCGGTCAGGGGGAGACTCTCTGGGAGACTGCCCAGGCCAAGGCTCTGAGCAGCACATCTGTGCTGTTTTCCTTCACATTTTTGGACAGTCCCCAGCCAAGCCGTCCAGGCCCTTCCTCTGTCTCCCTTCCAGCATGGTCAGGGCCCCTCTGTAGCATCGCCCTGGGCCTTCCTAACTCAGCTCAGTGTCCCTCACTGGGGTGGGTCCCCCACTCCCACCCTTTGGGTTCCGCAAACCAGCTCTCTGTTCCCGGCTTGCTGCCATACCTGGAAATAAGCCCCCAGGATACAGCATAGTTCTCCAGGCCTGGACAGATCAGAGCGAGCGGGAACGTTGAGAAGTGTTTTTCTTATCCCAAACTAGACAGAGATCAAGATTGATGTCTAGAAAATTCTAAGAACTCCTGAAAACCCATACCAAAAACAACAAAACTCCATAGAAGGACAAAAGATAACAACCAGATCACTTACAAAGGAAGGAACTCTTCAGGCTCAAGGACATTGGAAAAGATCCTCAACCTGCCTTAGTAACCCAAGAAACGCAGACTGTAACAGTGAAGGATCAAGCAGATCTGGGCCGGGTCTACGTCCATCCTCATGCAGATCTATAAAGGTCCTGCCCAGGAAAGTGTGGCCCGTGCAGTCACAGAAGTAGAAAGCAACCCAACACCAAGTGTGTGCACAGGTAAGTTAGCATTTAGAAACATTTTGAAGCAGTGAACTCAGTGGGCCCCCTGATAGAAACCTAGAGCCCACATGGAACCAGACCAGACCTTCTGACACAAGAGAAGTCTTTATTGGGGGAGGGACAGAGTAGCAGGCTACCTAGCGGACCAAGGTAGCCCCGAGCTGAGGAAAGCGTGGGCCTTTAAGCTCTTTTTTCTGGCGGGGGTGGGGTGGGGTAAGGAGATGTCCCTGAGCCAGAACAAGCCGAGCCCTGAGTGGCTGGGAGGGTGTCCAGGCCAGAAGGCTGAACGGCAGGAGTTGCCCATGTCAGAATGACCCAAGCAGGTGAACTGCCAGAGCGAATGAGGGCAGGGATAGCTTTTGTGGCCAAGGGGAACTGAAGTGGAACAGGTAAGGGAACAAGGGAAATATTGAGAGTTAAAGTTTTCCCCCGAGGCGGGTGAGGCTGGCTGCCTTGTGACTTATCACCCCCAGCAACATGAATGGAAATGCAGTGACAAAATGCTGAGTTGGAAAAATAAGAAATGGAATAAGCTAAGGGCTGGAGGTGTAGCTCAGTCCTTGAAGGCCAGACAGAGGCCAGGCAAGGCTACACAGTGAGCTCAAGGGCAGCATGAATTACAGAATGAGACCTGGTCTCAAAAAAAAAAGAAGAAAGAAAGAAATCTAACAGATGTGTTCTATGGGGGCCAGGAAGAGATACGAGAGAAGAAAACACAAAGGAAGGAAAGAAGAACCCTCGCATGGACTGATGCTGCCGCCATTCCAAGAATCAGAAGTTGAATAACAGGACACAGGGCTATGGTGTATTTCCACTTAAGTGGCCTAAGATCCTACTGGCATTTTTTTAGGTAGCCGCTTAAAGACCACCAGGCATCTTTTCCAAATATTCCTACCTTATACCCAAACAAATGCTCTTTAGACTTCAGTACAGGACCCACACGTAGTCCTCTATCACTTTATCTTGGCGGGTTTGGTCCTTTATCCAGGCTATTGAGCGCTTTATGATGCTGTTACCCCTGATGCCGGCAGTTCCTCCTCTGTTGGTGACGTGCAGGATTCAGGCCCATGTGACATCTGCCTTCTTATTTCTTCGGTCCTTCACAGGTGATAGGCCCCGCTGCAGGCCAGGCCCTGTACCAGGTGCACGCAACACCAAAGCGTAAAGCCTCCCTGCCTTCACGGAGCTCACCTCCAAAAGAGAGACAATCACTGCTGCAAAGTCAGTGAGGATCAGAGCATGCTGGTCCCTCGGAGCGTTAGGAAGGTGGCCAAGAGAAGACCACGCTCAAGGTTCTGGAGAGTCAGGGAGCCCAGAAGGCCCATGTCAGCTGCCCATTCTCTGCCCAGCTTCTTGCAGACCGGTGCTCAGATTCCTCCAGAAAGCTGCCCACCCTCTCTTCCCGGTCACCTTCTTCCCCCAGAGCACACCCTGGCCATCAGCAGTCTGACCTCTGTGATTGCATAAGGGGGGCCCTGACCAACGCCAGCTCACTGGGCCACCCAGAGCTAATCCTGGTCCTTTGCTTTAGCGCCCATGGGGCAAGGATGCTGGATTTATTCCAGTAAGATTGTAGCAGTCCAGAGGTGCCACCAGCTGTCTTGCCACAACACAATGCGAATTCTGCTAGAACACAGAACCAACAAAGCAAAAGTAGCGCTAAGAAGCAGCTTTCTGATGGCCCTGCTAGAGCCCTTGACCTAAATGTGCCTTAGCCAGGCATGGTGGCACATGCCTGTAATCCTAGCACTCAGGAGGCTGAGGCAGGAGGATCATCACAAGTTCAAGACCAGCCTGAACTACAAAGTGAGCTCAATGCCAGCCTGAAGTGCATAGCGAGACCCTGTCTCAAAAAGACAAAATCAAATAAATAAATAGGCCTTAGACTGAGCTTGCTCTATCCCTGCACATTCAGCTACACAAATTTCCTCTTTGCTTGAACCCCTTGGAGTAGACTTGTATGTTTCAGGAAGTGCACGGACTCCTGACTGGTCCAGAGTGGCAGATGACGTAGGGAGGTCAGCAGGGACAGCAGAGGATTTAGAGCACATCCCGTAGGGACAGGAGCCTCGGAGCCCAGAGTGAAGTCCACGACTGGCCCGGCTCCTTGGAGGTCACCATGGTGACCAGGGTTAGTGAGGAGGCTAGTGGCAGGGGGGCCTCCTCAGGACACCTGATGCAGGGACCTGTGCAAGTGACATTGCCGTGGAAGGCAAAGGAGGGGGAGGGAAGGAGAGAGCGGATCAGAGAGGGATTCAGGAGGTGAGACCCATGGGATTCAAGAATGGCGTGGAGTTGAACATGTGGGTAATGAAGAGGGAAGATTGTGGAATATCTGGAATCACTCTTTATTCTTTTGGGTTTTTTCTTTTGTTTTGTTTTGCTATATAGTCCAGGCTAGCTTTAAACTCAAAGCAATCCTCCTGCCTCAGCCTCCCAAATGCTGGGATCACAGACATGTGCCACCATGCCCGGCACTCTTGCAATATGACACCAGTAATGCCTTTCTGGAGAAAGAGAGTGCCAGAGAGGAAGCAGGTTTGGGAAGAGGAGAAGAGTTTGGGGTGAGGAAGGAAGAGGAGGGGTGCATTTATTTGTAGGGTTGGAGATGCCTTTAAACCCTCATGAACGCCCAGGGCTGGCAGTGGAGACTTGATCAGCAAAGACTTCCAGAGACAATAATTGCTAAGTTGTGAGCCCAAGAGAGATTTGAAGAGCCCCTGCTTGGAGGAAGAGGCGAGAGAGTGGTGCAGTTAAGGGCCTTGTACCCTGTGTTGCCACTGAAAACAAGGAAAACTGCTGTGACCCCAACTTCTGCACGGATCTGCTTGAGTCCCCGCCCAGGAAAGAGGGCAGAGTGCGGCCAGGCTTCCCGGGGCCAAACACAGAGGTATTTTCTTGTCAACTTGGAGCAACAAGGTAACAGACACAAGCAAAGAATAGCTGAAGCTGTTGCGGAAACAGGTTTCCTTTGAAACATCACAGAATGAAAAACAAAATCTTCTTAACCCAGTGACAGCTCCTGGTGGAACAGAGCGTTTCCCTGAACTGACTCCCAAATTAACAAAACCATAATTAGGATTACTAAATGAATAGATCCGAATTCCACGGAGCAAATGTTCACTCAGGCAAAACCTCCTCGATTCAATAGCTCTTTCAATTAATTTTGTCTAAAGTTTTGGATTTCTACTGACTAATCTGCTGTGTTTAGGGGATTTGTGAAGCACTTGCCAAGTAGTTTAAAAAGTGTGAGATTATCTTTGCCCAAAACTCTCTGGGGACCTCAGCAAGAATATGCAGAGGAGCGGTGAGGTGTCTGAAGTATGACCCTCCAGATAGACTGTGCTGGGCACTCTCGCGCTGCCCACTGGCTTGGCCAACTCCTGAAGGGGTCACCCGTGCAGGCAGAGCCTTCTCAGCCACAGCACGGAGGGTTCTGTCTGCAGGAAGTGCGCGGGCGGTGAACCGTAGGGATTGCAGAGTTTATTTATTTATTTAGATAAGCACCTGTTTATGACACACGATGGATACACTCACCAGGCACAGTTACTGCATATGCATGCATCTGGGTCTTATTTCTTTCCTCTCCCTGCCTCCCCTCTCACTGCCTCCCTAGATTTCCTCCCCATCTGCAAAAGGTCTACCTCCATATTTTCTATTGTCTTCTCTTTTATTTGGCTCTTTTAAATTATTCCTACTTTCTACCAGGAGGGATGGCGCACACCTGTAATCCCAGCACTCGGGAGGCTGAGGCAGGAGGATCACTGTTACTTTGAGGCCAGCCTTAATACATAGTGAGACCCTGTCTCAAAAGAATAAAAGCCAAACATTGTTTTATACTTTGGGTTTCTCACAGAAGAGAAAGTATGTACTCATTAACCTTCTGTGTCTGATTTATTTCCCTTAGCATTATGATCTCAAGGTGTATCATTTTCCTAAAAATGACTCATATTTATCTTTCTTTATGGCAGAGTAGTATTCCACTGTGTGTAGATACCATTTTTGTGGTTGTTGTTGTTTTGATTTTTGCCTTTTTGAGACAGGGTCTCGCTACGCAGTCCAGGCTGGCGCTGAGCTCACTTTGTAGCCCAGGCTGGTCTCAAACTCGCAATGATCCTCCTGCCTCAGCCTCCCAAGGCCTGGGATTATAGGTATGCACCACCATGCCCGGCTGCTACTATGTTTTTTTATCCACTCATCTGTTAATGGGTACATGGGCTGCTTCTGAGAGGAGCCCAGGGTGAGGCCTGGCTGGGGACAAGGGACCAGTTCTAGCAGTCACTGCCTCAGGGATTCTTCCTAAAGCCACCTGGGCTTTTCTGTTCCCTCTGGGGACCTGGCAGAGGGCTGAGGCTGCAGCTCAGTGTTGGAACGAGGCCCTGGGTTCCATCCCCAGAACCACAGAGCAATAAAGACACTTGCAGAGGGGAGACCTGAGCAACAGCTCCAGACTACAGCAAGAAAGTGGACAGACTGACTTCCTGGGGGGACGTTCATGTTTCAGTCCCCTGCAGGGGGTTCTGTGAACCAAAAACACTAAGTCACAGACTGCTGGCTGGGGGGGGGGCAGCTGACTTTCCATGTGCTTCCAGGAGAAGGACAAATGTACCCATCACTTCCGCTGCCAACCTCTGTCTCCCACTTCCACACAGGTAAGCGGGTTGCGTGCTGCCCCAGAAGGAGTACGTACCACTCAGCCCCGTGTCTGTTTCCGCAGCAGCAGCAGCCGGAGTCTGTGGCCTGAGTAGAGCTGAGCCTGCAGTGCCAAGCGGCGGCACGCGTTTCCTGGGACAGACAGAATTAGCACGCTCATCCAAGGTGCAGGAAGAAAAGTGCACCTGGGGGAATGGGGCCTAGGGAAAGGCTACATTTCAGTAAAGGACACCCAAACCCTGGCAAGGGGTGCGGTAGAGCTCCCAGGGGTTAGGGGAAGGCTGGGAGCTAGGGTTTGGAGTCAGCTCTGGGAGTAGCTGAGCTTTAGCATCACCAGGAGGGAGCGCCAAAGAGCAAGAATCCAAACTAGTTGGTTGGTCTTTTTTTTTTATTTTTTATTTTTATTTTAGAAACATAAAAGTACAAAAACATATTGACAAACAGACACCCATTATCATAGAAAATAGTACAATCACAACTAATCTATAGACAAGGTGATATGGTCTCAACAGTAGTTGTTGCTTTATCCATTGATATCTTCGAATTGTAGATGTATGGACCCATATACAGACATGCAAA
>PVLD010014754.1:0-51149 GCA_004027595.1 Dinomys branickii | reverse complement strand
TGAAAAGTTTTTGTACATCTAAAGAAATCACCAGCAAAGTAAAAAGAAAACCCACAAATTGGGAAAAAATCCTAGCTGGCTGTCCCTCAGACAAAGGTCTTCTATCTAGAACATACAAAGAATTAAAAAGCATGTACCTGTCCAAATTCAAAGACCCAATCCAGAAATGGGCATCTGAGATGAATACACAATTCTCAGATAAAGAAATACAAATGGCAAATAAATATATGAGAAAATGTTCCACATCCTTAGCCATTCGAGAAATGCAAATAAAAACAACATCAAGATTTCATCTCACCCCAGTAAGACTGGCCAGTATGAAAAAGTCATCCAATAACAGATGCTGGCGAGGTTGTGGAGAAATAGGGACTCTATTATACTGCTGGTGGGAATGCAGACTGGTGCAACCACTGTGGAGAGCTATTTGGAGATTTCTCAGCAAACTAGGTCTAGAGGTTCCATTCAAACCAGCTATTCCTCTTCTGGGTATTTTCCCAGAAGATCTGAAAACATCATATCACTCTGATATATGTGCACCCATGTTTATAGCAGCACAATTTGTAATAGCTATAATGTGGAAGCAACCCAAGTGCCCATCCACAGAAGACTGGATTAAAAAATTGTGGCATTTTTATATAATGGAATATTATTCAGCTATAAAGAAAGACAATTTTGGGGACTTTGTAGGCAAGTGGACAAAACTGGAGTCCATACTCATAAGTGAAATAAATCAGCGATACATGTGCAGGCAACGTATTGTATCACTGGTGTAAGAACCCGAGGGTGGGAATATAAACTAAGAGGCATGAAGGAAATCTGTTCAAAAACAAAGAACAGATGGGACGAAGGAAAGGAGGAAAGAAAAAGACAAAAATGTATGTACGTATATATGAATATACATATATGCAGGAGGGCTAACATGGTTCTACTATTGTATTATATCACTTAATGCTAAGCAATAATCGATGACGGGTTGTTTGATCAATCTTGTATGTCTGTATGTGTTATCCAGAACACACACTTCGAAGATATCAATATGTAAAGCAGCAACTATTGGTGTTTGTTTTTGTTGTTGTTGTTGTTGCTGTTGTTTTTGTTAGCCTGTTTTGTTTTTTGTCTTTGGATTTTTGGTTTTTGTGTTTTTTCTGTTGTTGAGAGGATTAATTGTCTGACTAAATTTGCATGTCTGTATATGGGTTCATATATTTACACTTCGAATATATCAGTGGATAAAGCAATAACCACTGTTGAGACCATGTCACCTTGTCTGTAGATTAGTTGTGATTGTGCTATTTTTTATGCTAATTGGTGTCTGTTTGTCAATATGTTTTTGTACTTTTATTTTTTTAAAATAAAAAAAAAGGAAGGAGATGTTTATTTAGCTCATAGTTTGCAGAGGTTTTAGCCTGTAATCAGGTGGCTCCAAGACATAGTGGCACATGGCAGAGGGCAACAGTTCATAGTGGCAGAAGACACCAAAAGCAGCAAGAGCAAAAGGGAGAAGCAAGCCTCTTTTCTTCCCTTATATTGTATGCAGGCTACCAAGCTAGGGTGAGTGTAGCACTCAAACCCTCAGCCTCAGCACTAGATAATGAACTAATCACAAACTAGATTTAGCCACCTCCTAAAAGCCAATTTCCCATGTGCATGAGCCTTTAGAGGGACAGCCAGATAAACCACAAGTGGCAAAAAAAAAAAAAAAACTAGTGATCGACACAAAAGAAAAATATAAAATAATTAAAGCATATCATTACCAAAAAAATCACAAGAAAGAGGAGAGACAAAATAATCTTAACCAGACAGAAACAAATCAACAAAATGACAATAGTAAGTCTTTACTTTTCAATAATTACTTTAAGGATAAATGGAGTAAATTCTCCAAATAAAGGACACTGAGTTGCTGAATTAAAGCAGATAAAACAAGATTCGACCGTATGTTATTTTTAAGGGACTCACTTTAGAATTAAACATACTGACTGCAAGATGTGCAGTCTCTGTTTCACATTGACTGAAAGGATGGAAAAGATATTCCATGTAACTAGGTCTCTTTAAAAAGCAGTGATGGCTGTTTTCATATTAGATAGATGTATACATCAAAGCAGAATTGTTTTTTAAATATAGTTACTTTATAGTGATAAAGGTCAATTCCTTATGAAAACACAATAATTGCAAATGTCTATGTACCCAATGTATAAAGCAGACATTAGATGTGAAGGGAATAATAGATAGCAATACATTAATAGTAGGTGACTTCAATATCTCAGTTTCAAAATGGATCAAATATCCAGATATAGTCATTAAGAAAGAGCAGACTGTAGAACAATTGGATCTAGCAGACACGTGCACTACACTCCACCAAACAAGGGCACTGTATCAGTCAGGCTTTTACTAGAGAAACAGATATAACACAACATGTACATATGTATAAAAAGTTACAAGATTGGCTTACGACAGTCAGCCAAAGAGTCATATGGGGAAGCTTGCAGAGGATGTCTGCACACTGAAGACTGAAGGAATCAGTCCACGGTCTGGAGTTCACTGCAGATTTCTGTGCAAGTCTGTATCAGGAGGCCGATGAGTCTGCTACAGAAGGGTGAATAATCCAAAGAAGAAGCCGAAGAGGCTGCACTAGAAGCCAGGAGACGAAGTCCAAACTGAACGTGAAGACTGGAGCTCCTCCAAAAGGAATGGAAGTTCCTCTGTCCTTCCTCATTTCCCTTTTATAGCATCTAGGTGATGATCCACCGTAGGGTGTAGAGTTGCTGAGCCAATTCCTGAACCAAGTTTAGTTAAGCTTCTAAACTTCTCCAGTTGACATAATCAATCAACCACTACAGGCACAATGCACATAGCTCTCAGGAATACAAGGAGTATTCTCCAGTGTTATAGGTCGTGTTCTGTCACCAAACAACAAACCAACAGGTTTAAGATAATTAAAATCACATCAAATATCTTTTCTGACCACCATGGAATGAAATTAGAAATCAGTTGTACAAAGAAAACTAGAAAATTCACAAACATGTAGAGGTTAAGCAGCATATTCTTGCAGAACCTTTGACTCACAGAAGGAATCAAAGTTAGCAGATGCCTTTAGAGAAGAGTGAGAACAGAAAACATCATCTCTTGGATACAGGAAAAGTGGCACTCAAAGGAAATATAGTGATAAATACTTAACATTAAAAAAGAAAGGTCTTAAATAACTGAACTATTGTACCTCTAAGGAAGTAGGATAAAAGTAAATCTAAAGTTAACAGAAGGAAGGAAAACCAAATATTCCAATAGCAATAAATTAAATAATTAAAAAATACACAAAGCTAAGAATTTTTTTTTAAAAATTCAAGCTCTTAGCTAGGCTTACTTTTTAAAAAGAGAAAGAATAGAGCCAGTAAAAATGAGAAAGGAAAGAAAAACTATTGTAAGAGATGCCACAGAAGATATTGTTTCAAACAGTTAAATGGCACTGAACGGCCTCAAAGAAATGGACAAATTCCTAGAAAGGTACACTGTCTCAGGACTGAATCATCAAGAAGTAGAAAACTTGAACAGTAACTAGATCAATAATGAGTAATAAGGAAATAATGAATAAATAATAAAAAAAATTCCCACTGAAAGAAAGCCCAGGACAAAATAGCTTCATTAATGAATTCTATCAGACATTTAAAGAATGAACACGGGCTGGGGATATAGCTCAGTGGAATAAGCACCTGCCTAGCAAGCGCAGGGTCCTGAGTTCGATCCCCAGTACCACCAAAAAACAAAAAAAGAATGAACACTAACGCTTTCTACATGATCCCAGAAAACTGAAGAAGACAGACCACTACCAAAATCAGTTTGTGAGGCTGGAACTCTGAAATGAAAGTCAGACACAGGCACTAAAGGAACAAACCTATAGACCAATATCCTTGAGTAAAGTAGAGGTAAACAATTCTGAAAAATATAATAATAAAATGATTTTGACAATGAATTAAAAGATCATACATCATGCTCAACTGCAAATCTCTGGAAAATCAGGATGTTTGATATGTACAGATTAAGAGATATGATGCCCCACATTGACAGATTGAAGGATAAGAGATAACCACACAATCATCTCAGTAAAACAAAAAATATGATAAAATTAAACACACTTTTATGATACAAATTCTCAACCAAATATGTTTAGAAAAATTTGGCCCAATGTAACAAAGACCATATGTGAAAAGCCCACAACTAAAATCATGCTCAAGAGCAGAAAATGGAAAGCTTTTCTTCTAAGACCTGGGAGAAGATATGGCTGTCTCTTCATGTCACTTTTATTCAACAAAGTACTAGGCAATCTAGCTAGAGCAATAGACATGAAAAAGAAATAAAAGACTTCCAATTCAGAAAGGAGGAAAATTGTCCCTGTTTATATATAACATATTATATATGTAACACAACACAATGTTATATATAAAAAGAATGTTATAAGTATTCAATGCCAAGTGTTAGGACTAATGAAGGAAATAAACAAATTTGCAATAGTCTCTAAAATAAATATACACTAATTAGTCATATTTTTATAATTAAGAACTGTCTAATAAGGAAATTAAGAAAATAATGCCATTTACAAAAACATTAAGAAGAATAAAATACTTAAGAAGAAAGCTAACAGGATGTAAAAAGGCTTATATACAAAACCACAAATTTTCCTTAATGAAAGAAATGAAGGTAAGAATAAATAGAAAGACATTCCATATTCATGGAAAGCCTAATATTGGTAAAATATCAATGTGATGCTTTCTCCCTGCAATATACAGATTTAATTTTATTCCCATCAAAATTCCAATGATATTTTTACCAAAAGTGAAACACACAACCTTAAAATTCTGATTTTTTTTCTTTTCTTTTTTGGTACTAGGAATTGAACTCAGGACCTTGCGCTTGCTAGGTAGGCACTGTGCTGCTGAGCTATATTGCTGGCCCTGAAAATTCTTACCAATCCAAAAAAGATGCAAATAGCTGAAATGATCTTGATAAGGAAAAAATCCTGGAAGTATCACTTTTCCTGATTTCAACGTGTTATCTCCAGCACATTATACCCAGGCTGGTTGAGGTTAGAGGCTTGGGAGTTTGAGGCCAGCCTGGAAACAAGACTATATCTTTAAAACCATAAATAAATAAATAAATGACTCACGCATCTATGCTCAATTGCTCTTCAACAAGGATGTTATGAACACACAAAAGAGAAAAGATGGTCTCACCAAAAATAGTATGGATAAAACTAGACACTCATATACAAAAGAATGGGATCAGGTCCCTACTATATGTACCATACACACAAAAAAATCTCAAGTTCAAACTGCATTAAATACTTAAATGTAGCACCTAAGGTTGTAAAATTCATGATGGAAAACGTGGTGACAATCTTCTTGACATTGGTTTTGGTGGTGCTTTCTTTGATATGACATCAAGGGCGTAGACAACAATAGGGAACAGACAAATGGAGGTCCATCAAATGGAAGAGTTTCTACACAAAGGCGAAAGCAATCAACCAACATAATGAAAAGACATTCTGTAGATGGGTGAGGACTTGGAAAGAACATACGGGCTATGGAACACCTCAGCTCAATGGAAAAACAAAGCCAAAAACAAATAACAGACCAGAACTACCACAACAACCCAATTTTTTTCATATGGGCAAAAGACCTGAACAGACGTTTCCTCAAAGAAGACACAGACAGTCAACAGATGCACAGTATGAAAAAATACTCAGTTCAGTGATCACTAAAGAAATGGGCATGAAAACCACAGTGAGCCTCCCCTTCAAAACAATTAGGGTGACTAATACAATAAAAAACCCAAAACAATATGAACAGGTGACAAATGTGGGGAAGGGTGTGTTGTATTGTTGGTGGAGATATAAACTTGTACCACCACTATGGAAAACGGTTTTTCAAAATGTGAAAACAGAACTTCCATATCATCTAGCAATCACACTTCTGGGTGTATATTACAAGTAAGTCAGATCGTGATCCTGAAGAAATAGTGTATTTCTATGCTCATTGCACAATTACTTACAGTGCAGAGATATAAAAATGATTCAAATATCTACTAACAGATATCTACTAACAGATAAAGGGTTCAAATATCTACTAATAGATAAAGGAAATGTGATGTATACATATAGTGGAATATTAGCCACCCTTAAAAAATGATTGAAAATCCTGACAATTTAAACAACATGGATGAACCAGGAGAACATCAGGTTAAGTGAAATCAATCAGTTGCAGAACGACAACTACTACATGATTATATGCATGAAGTTACTAAGTTAGTCATATTCAGATATGGCAGTTATTGTAAGAGGCCATGGGGAGAGGGAAGTAGGAGGATATTCAATTGATATAAAATTACAGTTATACAAAATCAATTAGTTGTATGGATCAGTGCCCACAGTCAACAATATTGTACTGCATATTTAAAATTTGTTGGGAGAGTATATTCCACGTTAAGTGTTCTAACTATAACCCCCCTCTAAAAAAATCCCTCAAAAATCTAAAATCAAAACTCTCAAAGAGTCACAAACTCTTATAGGTGATTTACATATCTATTACCTTTAGTAGTGGTGATTTGGTATATGTTTGTGCATATGTCCGAACTCATTAAATTGTGTGCATTAAATAGGTACAACTTGTCTATTAACTGATCCTTCAATAAAGCTATTTTAGTAAAAAGATATTGAGAAATGTAAAAGTAAAATATTGAAAAGCGTTGTAATGAGGAAGTATGTAGCATTATGAAATTGAACAAGATGAAATAAGGTGACCTAGCCTTGGAGGCCAGCCAGGTCATCATTCCCTTTATTGTCCATCTTGCTGTTTAGTGCACCACATTTTAAATATTTGGGGGTCAAGGCGCTATTGAGTTTCCAGATTGTATAAAACTTATCACTGTGAGACTGACTTCTGTCATAAAAGAGAAGATTTATTTTATTTACATGGACCCAACTATCTTCCAAGTGAGCCAAGGGGGAAAAAACAAGTTGCCATGGTGGCACACCAGTGATCTCTGTTACTTGGAAGGCTGAAGCAGGAGGATCACAAGCTGAAGTCCAGCCTGGACGATGTGATGAGATGTTATCTTAAAAGCAAAAATAAAACAAACTGTTTCTGAGAGTGTTCTTTGTTTTAAAAAATGTAAGTACAAGCAAATAAACATTTCATCATGAACAAAACATCTGTTCTGCCTTCAAAAAAAAGCATTTTATGACTTTTCTGCAGCATAATGAACTTTTGTCTACCATAATTGAGAACCTTACATTCTGTCTTCAGTTTTTGACAAAGTCTCTTAGAAAGGTGATAACTGTATCCCTGGTTTGCATACAGTGACTTTCCTCGCAGAAGGCAATCTTGATATACCATGTAGACAGCGCCTTGAAGCCAGTGGCGAACATAACAAGCCTCAGTATTGTGCTGAGCTTCTGTCTTCACCCTAGAAGCAAAAATAAACGTGGCTAATGATTGTAGGCACTCCATCCGCACCTTAGGTGCCAAGACTTTTTGTTCTGTTGAACTTTTCTTTAGCAAATAAACTTTTCCCCCCATTTCAAATGTCCTGGCAGCATTTCAGAATGTTCAAAAGGTGCTCAAGAAAGTAGGAATTCTTGGATATTGTTAGTGTGAATATACTGAATGAAAACCAGGAACCTGAGCACCCAGAGAGATGTCAGGATCAAATTCCATCTCACATATAGAGAATAATTGTGGAGTCATAAATAGCCTACTTGTAAACAAGGCCAACAGAGTAGAGTAGATAAAATACTTTACCAAAGGCACTGTCTTACTGTTTTCCTCTTTGCCAAGGTACCATTTTTCTCATAATTTTCAAGGCATCTGGCTCTATCATGATTTTTATAACTGTGAGGGTCTCTCCTTTGTGGATATGAGACAAACAATTTGGAGAATACTTCTAGACAAAGCTTGTGTATTCAAACTGATGCAACTTTGATAGAATTTTAGTGTTTGCATAATGAATCCCTTTCGGGGAAAGTTAGGTATTGATGTATTGTTAGGGTAGACAATTCAGTCAACCTTACAATCCTCTAGTTTCTAAAGGAGAGTGTGAGGCATTTGGGTATTATACTTTGGGGCTTGAGTCCAGCTTAAGACGGAATACGCAACTTACCTTTCCCAAAATAATGCAAGTGTAATTTTAAAAGTTTTGTTCTCTTTACTTAATTTTCTCTGGCAATTAGGCTATTTAAAAACGAAAAAATTAAAAACTTCCCTTTAGAAAAACAAAATAATAATATTCTACCTGCAGAAAAACAGTCTGAGAGAAGCAGAGATCAGAACAGCTTGACAAAAGGTAGGCGTGCTGAAGATGGCCAGCACCACTCTCTGCAGCAGCACTATCTTAAATATGAAAGAGAAAAAAATGGGCAAGTGTAAATTGTGCTCAACCAAAATAAGGAAATAAACAAAGAAAACATGAAAATATTAGAATTCCAGAGATATGTAAGTCAGGAGATTGACAAGAAAGATTTTCAGGATAACTGAAAAATGATGGCTTAAGATACAAGTGGTATGTGTTATTTTGTAAATATACGTGTGTTTGTTAATAGGTTTTTGTTTTTTATCTTTAAAATAAAAAAGGCACAAGTGGTATAATTAAAATAGGAGGAAAGGCTACAGAAAAACCTGACACAGATAATCTATTTTTGTTGAACTGTTAATCTGACTTTGGCAGGTATGTGGAAAATTAGTAACAGATATAAGAAAAAAATAAGCAAATGAAAACACATAAGTATATGAGTTGTCAGATGGCCTGGGCAAGGATTTAAAATTGTAGAAAATTGAAAAGACTGGCAAGTCCTCTCTTACCAAAAACGTACGAAACTTAACACATTTTTGAGAAATAAAAATAAAATGATTGCCATAGTTTCACAGCGCTGGAAATCAAAAGCCAGCAGTAAGTTGAAAGCATGTATTGATTTCTTTAAAAATCACTGAACTTCAGTAAGAACAGTGGACCTCAGTGCCAGTACCCCAGGGGCTCTTGCCGTCCAGTCCTTTGATCATTTGGCATTAAAACATGGCAATAGGGTAAGAAACACTCCCGAGGATGGCAGGAGCCTAATAGGAAGATGCTATCATCACTGTACACAGAACCAATCATAAAAGTGCTATTTTGGATCAATCAGAAACTTGCTAATTTTCAGTTCTTCATTTCATTCTCATGTTGTTCACAGGACCAATCAGAAGATGCTCTTTTCAATCATTCATTTGCATGTAGGCACAACCAATCAGAAGACACCATTTCTGATCCTTCATTTACATGTAATAGGAAGTCAAAAGAGTTTTTAGAACAGTTTATATATGGCTTGATTCCAGGTGAGTGTTTGGTAGGATTTTCCCAAGGTCTTATTTACAGGAAAGAGAGGAAAGCCAAGAAATTTTGAATACAAAAGACCCCTTTCCTAACCTCAGGGTGCAGTGAACCACTCACTCAGGCAGGCTTTTACTCTGCAGAGTGTAACATTTTTCTGCCTTTAAGAAATGCACGTTTTCACTGTCTTTTCTCTGCTTCTTGTCCAATTCTGTGTTCAGGACACCAAGAACCTGGAAAGAAGCCCCAGGGCACATTCAGTAACAGAATGGTATTTCTATCTGCCTCTAGCTTACAGGACAAACTGTTAAATCAGCAGCCTGCTGCCTCAGCAGGCGACTTGATTTGAAGCGAAGGACAAAATGCCATATTTAAGGCTGGGCATGGTGATGCACGCCTGTAATCCCAGCACTGGGAACCCTGAGGCAGAAGGTTGTGAGTTCGAGACAGGCCTAGGCTACAAAGTGAGCTCAAGGCCAGCCTGAACTGCACAGGGAGACCCTGTCCCAAAAAGACAAAAAAAAAAAAAAAAAAAAAAAAAAAAAAAAAAAAAAAAAAAAAAAAAAAAAAAGCCATATGTAGCAGTATTATTAGCAATACTGGCCATCTTATTTGGAAAAAGACTCTTGGTTATAATCTAGAGGTTATAATCCTGGTCAAGGAGAGTAGCAGAATTGTGAAATAACTAGAAATTTACCCAGTAGTTTCTCCAGAATGAGAGCATCAGGAGAGAAGGGCCACTTACGGTCTTCGTACATCATGGGCTGAATGGGAAGTCACGGGTACATAATGTAGAAAGAAGTCCTGTCAGAGTAGAAGAGAAAGACTGCAATGTCGAAGATTCAAAGTGTCTACATTTTAAATGTGTTCCCTCCCACAAATCAATTTATCAGCAGTTACAAATCTTACTGGCTCAAGTAAGATATCTGGCCAGTCTTGAACTGACCACTAGATATTGCCCCAATCTAGTCTGACCAAGAAAATAAAAGGCAAAGCAAATTAGCAAATTCAAGAATAATGTGGGAGCTATCACTACCAACTTCAATAATTAAATTGTGAGGAAATATTACAAATTTATGTCAGCCAACATGTCTAAAAATTTAGATGAAACATGATTTCTAAGAAAAGCACGAACAACTTAAACTTAGGAAAAAATAGAAAATCGGAATGGACGAATATGCAAGGAAATTGAGTTAGTTATTTAAAAATCCACAAAGAAAAACCCAGGCCCCAACAATTTCACTAGTGAATTCTATCATACATTTAAGTAAGAGGTCGCAAATGTTTTAGAAATTCTGATGGAAAGAGAGGAAAGTATATGCAAGGGGTATTACTTCATGCTATGAAGCTGATATTTTCCTGATACCAAAGTCTTATGAAGTCATCTAAAAAAATAAAAAGCAAGAAAAGAAATTAATATTCCTCTTAAATATGGGTATGAAATTCCCCACAACTTGGCTAATGAAATATATCAACATTTAAAGAATGTACCAAGACCAAGCAGGATTTACCCCTGAAAGCAAGGTTGTTATTGTAAATAAATCAATGCAATATAGCACATTGCAAAACAAAGAATAAAAACTGTAAGGACAACTCAAGGAAAACAGAAAAACATGTAGAAAAGGCCAGTACCCATAAATAATAAAAACTGTAAACTAACTGGGAAAAGCAGAAAATTTTCCTGTGTGATAAGGAGCATTCACAACTGACATGATACATAATTCTACAGGACTTAGTGTTTTGTCCCTGAGGTCAAGAATAAAGCAAAGATCTCTGTTCTTGTCTATTCACTTAACACTATGTTAGGCATTAGCCAGTACAATAAGCTAAGACAAAGGAATTGAAGGCAAATAGATGTTTAAGAAATAAAGCCATCTTTTTCAATGGCATCATAAACCTGAACATAGAAACTCCTAAGAAATCTAAGCAAGCCGCCAAACACCCCCCAAAACCCCAGACTAGAATTAATAAGCTCAAGAAGGGCCCAAGAGACTAGAAGCAGTGCCATATTCTTGTAGTCCCAGCACCAGGAAGGCTACAGTGGAAGGAACACTTCAGCACACAAATTTGAGACCAGCCAGGGCAACATGCTGAGATCCCATGATATATATGGGATAAGATACAAGATAAATATGTAAGAGTAGTTTCTTTCTCTATGTTCTGCTAAAAATATATAATTCCTACTAATATAAAAATAATTAATACTCAGGAACACATGTAACAAAAGAAGAACAAGTTTCGCATACTTGTAATTCCAGATACTCAAGAGGTTGAGGAAAGAGAATTTTAAGTTTGAGGCCATCCCGGACAACTTGGTGAGAGCCTCCTTCAAAAGGAAAAACAGATGGACTGGGAACGCTGCTCAGTGCTAGAGTGCTTGCCTAGCATATGCAAAGCTCTGGGTTCAATCCCTGGTAAGGCAACGCTGAAAAAAAGAGGGAAAAAAGCAGTGCAAGAGTTTTGCACAAAAAACTACAAAACATGGCTGAGAGAAATTTATGAGTGGAGAGACTTTTTATGTATTGAGACAGAAGGACTCATCATTAAGATAACATTTCTTTATAGATTCAACATAGTCTCTATGAAAATGTCTGTGGGCCGTTTTTTCTGTAGAAAGTGATCCACTGTTTCTAAAATGTTTGGACACATAAGAACCTACGCTAGCTAATACAACTTTGAAAGTAATTAATATGAAGGATTGGAAATAACTGTAGAAACTTTAAGTGGAGAGTAATCAGGAAAGTAGAGTATTTTGGTATGAACATATGGATCAATGAAATAGGATTGAGAGTTGATAATCTTTTTATTTATTTTCAACTGAGTTTTCAGCAAAGGTACCAAGGAAGTTCAGTGAGAGAAAAGAGAATCTTGTCAATAAATAATTCTGTGGCAATTATATCTCAATCTGTTAAAACATGAGTTTATATGTTTCTCTCATATCACACACAGAGTAACTCAAAACAGTTGAGTTATGTCTAAATCTGTAAAACATCTAGAATAAGACACTGCAGAAAATTCTTGTGACCATAGATGAGGCAAAGAATTCTTTGACGGGATACCAAAAGGAAAAAAAAAAAAGCAATAAAGTAGACTTAACTAAATCAAATTGCTATTTCTGTGAATTTTCCAAGTTATATGACCATCACAAAATTGGAGGCTTAAAATAAGATGGCCTGTTTTGTGTGAATCTGAAAGTAAGGCATAGCTGAGTTAAATCCTCTGATTAGTGATCGTTGCAGGGCTGTGATATCACCTGAGACTCAAATAGGAAAGATTCATCTCTTTACTGGGGGCGGTGGGTGGTTGGCAAATTTTAGTGCCTAGGGGCTGTAAGATTCAAGGCATCTTGGTTCCTCAAAGCCAAGGAAGGAAGGGGTAGGGGGAGCCTGCTAGAAAAATGACCACAGCAAATCATGCTAGGCTTTTATGCAATCATATACATACCTAGAACCACCTTCATTTCATCCTCCTTGGGTAGGAGCAAGTCACAGTTTTCAGCACATTCAAGGGGAGGGATTATACTAACCCCCCAGTATCAGGCGGGAGGGTTATAAAAGCCCTCCTACAGTCTCTTCACCATTCTTCTGAAGCACTAGTAAGAAAATCAAAAGGACAAGCCATCATGTTGGAGGGGATATTTGCAAATCATATACCTCAGGAGTTAGCAAACTAAGGGCTGCAGGTCCTTCTTTGGCCTTGTCTTTGTTAGTAAGGCTAAGGAGCTAAAGGTGGTTTTTATAGTTTTAAAGCATTGTTGAAAAATAAAAAAAGAATATGCAGCTTCTGTGTGGCACCAAAACCATAAAATATTTACCTTCTGTCCATTTAAAGAGTTTGCAGAATCCTCAAAGATTTACCAAAGGACTTATATCTGGAATATATAAAGCACTTTTATGGCTTATTACAAAGAAAATGCAATTTAAACGTTGTTTTAGCCAGGCAGAAATTGTCCCCCTCCCTTGAATGCACCTGCCTTAATCTTTGGAATCTGTGACTGTGTTATGTACATGGGACAGGAGATTTTTGCTGACTTACCTAAAGTTAATGGACTTTAAGGTGAGGGATATAATCCCAGATTGTCAGCGTGGCCCCAATCTAATTACACTGGAGACGGTTGAGCTAGATTGGAGAGGAGCTAGCTGGAAAGGTAGAAACCATTTTTCTTGGTTTAGAAAGGAGAGATTGGAAGCGTGAGAGGCTATTAACTCCCTTTTGATAGAGGGAGACACATAGGAAGTAAGAGAAAGATTCTGGTAGCCATTGGAAAGAAAGTGGGCCCTGAATGGCAGTGGCTATGGAAATAGAGATGTCAGTTCTGTAACCCCAAAGAACTGAATTTAGCCAACAGCAGGGACTTGAAAGATTTTTTTCTGAGGACCCTTAGCAAAGGAACATAATCCTATTGATTCCTTTATTTCAGATTCCTAAATGAGAAACACTGGGACTTCTGACCTACAGAATCTATGAGATAATAAATTTGTAGTCTTAATTTTAAGCAGTCAAATTTTAATAATTTGTTATGGCAGCAATAAAAACGAATATAATGGGCAGCAGACTTGTGTGTACATTTCATAAAAAATATTGTGTTAATGTCTAATGAGTCCATAAAAAGATACTCAAATAATTACATTAGGACTGTGTGAATTAAGATGATACCCACGAAAACTGTGCTATGCTTTGAATGTCCTCATCAAAACTCATGCTGGAGTTTAGCTGCCGTTGTGAGAGCATTGGGGAAGTGAGGCGTTTGAGAAGTGAGTAGGTCATAAGGCCTTGCCCTGGTGAGTGGATTAATATTGTTAGTTGCTAGGAGAAGAGTTTTCATAGGGTAGGATGGCTATGAAAAGTGAATGTGGCTGCTTTTCTTCCTGTTTCAGGAATGCTTGTTTCCCCTGGTCCATGTTACAAAGAACTCATTAGATATTGCCCTCAAGCTTTTGAACTTTCTAGCCTGAAGAACTACAAGTCAAATAAAACTATACTGCATCAAAATTATTCACTCTATTGTATTGTTACAGCAGAAAATGAACCATGAAAAATTGCTTTACATGAAAGGATTGACAGTATCAGGATATAACTATGGAGTAACTGGAACTCTCACACATTGCGCAGGTGAACGCAAAATGAGACAACTGCCTTCGGAAAGTAACTCAGAAAATCTATGGCTAATTATCTTCCCAAAGGAAATGAAAACATAGGCTGCGTAAACACTGTACACATATGTTCACAGAAGCCATATTTATAGTAGGTAAAATGTGGAAACAATCCAAATATCAATCAACTGATGAATAGATTAACAAAGTGCTGTATATCCATAAAGTAGAATAGTAATCATCAATAAAAAGGAACAAACTACAGATACATAGTGTAACGTAATGAATTTCAAAATATTATGCTAAATGAAAGAAACCAGACACAAAGACTATATATGGCATGATTCCATTTATATGAAGTTTCCAAAAAGGATACATTTATAGAGATGGAAAACAGATGAATAGTTGCCTGGGGTGGTGTGGAAACAGGTCCGCTGAACAGGCACACGGGAACTGTAGGGGTTGATGGCAAGGTTCCAAAGCTGGCTTGTGGTAAGACTTACATGGTTCAATAAATTTGCAAGAATTCACTGAGTTGTGCACCTACGATGGGTGTATGTCACGATGTAGAAATTGTACCTCAATAAAAGAGAGGGTAAAAATTAACTTCAGTGAAAATATAAGACGGGAAATGTGATCATTGCACACTATGCTGCTACAGTGTTTACATACACCTAAGCAAATATTGATTTAATCTAAAAACAAATACAACTGGACAGGAATGATGGAGAAGGAAAAGCAGAGGGGATGGAAGGGCAAGAGAGCAAAATGCTCAACTGCATAATAGGAAATAATGAATTAATGCCCCAAGTGGATGTAGCTAAATATAACATAATGTACGTGTATTTGAACATACAGAGTTAGGCAAATGTCTAAAGATATGACTTGTGGAACTAGGAAGACTCTGGAATCATCAAGGAGGGAGTATAAAAATGGTTTTGTTATGAGCCTTCCAGTATGGTGAAACATTTTAGAACATGTGCATTTCTTAATGAAAATAAGACTAAACCAAACACATAAGCTTTCTTTTTTCTTTATTTTCTATTTTGGTTATGATTTTGTCCTCTTTTTTGGCCTGGGAGATTGTCTACATTTTTCCTAAATTTTATTTCTTAATAAATCTATGGAGTTTTTTTTTTAATTCCTGCCTTCATATATTCAGTTCCATGAGCTTTCTTTTTTTTGTTATTAGGAATCGAACTCAGGACCTTGTGCTTGCCAGGCGGGTACTTGTGCCACTGAGCCATCTCTGTGGGGCCTTCTTTTGTTCTTTTTATGTTTCTTCTTATAGTGCCCTGTTAACTGCTCTTATCACTCCAGTATTACTGTGGGGATTTGGGTTTTTTATTATTTTTTTTTTCCTTTTTGAGACAGGGTTTTGCTATGCAGTTCAGGGTGGCCTTGAGCTCACTTTGTAGCCCAGGCTGGTTTTGAACTCAGAACAATCCTCCTGTCTCAGACTCCTGAGTGCTGGGGTTGCAGATATGTGATACCATGCCTGGCCATGGCTTTTTATTTTGTTTTGTTTTGTCTTTGGTCTTTTTTTTTCTTCTGTTTTCTTGGTCTCAATGATTTGATTTTAGTGACTCATTTATGTGGAATTGTATCAGACTAAGACAAATGTTCAGAGATTAAAGTGCCTGTGCTCAGTCTGGTAATGGGAGAGAAACTGCCCTCCTTCACAGAGCAGAGGAAGGGATCTAGTATCTATTTTTTAAATGGCTCTTAATCAACTTTCCTTATGTCATCCCATTTCTGGAAGTATGGGTCCCTCTGATACCTAAACATTTGGGAGATTCTAGGAAGATGTTCAGACTTTGTCATTTATCAAATTCAGATTCTTTTTTCTTTCCCCAGCCATCTGAATTAGTTATCACTGGTGCATCTACTTTCCCTTTCCAAAATGTTGTCAAAGTTTCCTGTTCTATCCATAATTAGAGGTTTGTATCTTTAAAAGCAAAAATTTCTTTATTGCCATTTCAGTGGAAAGGAGCAAAATTGTACTCAGTACACTATCTTCACCTATGAAGCTGACACAGGTCTTTTCAATGCAGTGCCATTTTTAATGCTGCATATACAAAGAAACAATTTTTCAGGTTTTAAGGAAAATTTCCAAGTGATTCCAAGTGAATATCCTTACCCTTGACAAAAGTGTTCCAACTCTGGGGAAAAGACATAAGGTTGTGTGTGTAATGTTAAATTTGAGAATGCTGACAATTGGGGTAGGATAGGGTTGATGTACATCGTGAGGGATGATGAGGTGGGTTCTAGGCAATATCCGTAAATCAGCTTCATAAAACAAGGAATCTTATGTCTATTCAAGCAAAAGCTCTTTGCAGAAACACTTTATCAAAATAGGTGCTCATGCTCTGAGAAGTCACCTACATTCTATGCAGTGTGCACATCACATTGTAATGGTTGATGCAATGTGTCAACTTGAGAAGTTTATAAGCTTTTTTTTTTGGTCTTCTTGAGACAGAGTCTCACTATATAGTTCAGGCTAGCCTTGAAGTCAGTTTGTAGTGAAAAAATAGGAGCTGGTCTTGAACTCACAACGATCCTCCTGCCTCAGCCTCCTGAGTGCTGGGATTACAGGTGTGCGCCACCACACCCAGCTCTAGAACTTTAGAAGTTTAACTAAGCAGTTGAGCAGGAGGCCAGTAACCGTCTCACTTCGTAAAAATCCTCATCCTGTGCAGGAGGAGAGGTGGCAATGGTGTGAGTGCTACACCTGCCCCAGGCGGTAGTAACCTTATGGTAATAAGAGGGAGGAAGAGAGATGTACTCTCCTCCACCCCATTTTTGCTCTTGTTGCTTTTGCTGTCTTCTGTGGCCTTAAGCTGTTGCCCCTCTACCCTGTCACTCTGTCTTGGAGCCAGTTGATTATAGACTGAAATCTCCACCAACTGTGACCTAAATAAACCTTTCTTCCCTTAATTTTGTGTGTCGGGTAATTTTGTCTCAGCAACAAAAGAAAAGTAACCAAGGCACAAGTCTTCTCAGTTTTCTTAAAATAACAATAGTCACACTCATTTAATTTTATATAATGTGTGCATTTGTTGGTTAATATTGATGGTGTCTTGGTTACTTTTTCCTCGTTGCTGAGACAAAATATTCAATGCTCAAAAGGAAGGAAGGAAAGGTTTATTTAGCTTACAGTTTGTGGAGGTTTCAGTCCATACTTGGCTGCTTCAGAGGCAGAGTGGCATATGGTAGAGGGTAAACTGTTTATGGCAGCAGAACACAGCAAAAACAGAGCAAAAGGGAAGAATGGCTGCAAGCAGCCTCTTCTCTTCCCTTACATTGTAAATAACCTACCCCCACCCAGGGGGCGTGTAGCTCTCACACAATCTCCATGCCCTCCTCTTCCACAGGCTCAGGATGTTTACAAAGTAAGCACCCCAGCTTCCTCCGGAGTCACTCAGCTAAACCTCTAGATTCCCCAAGTTGACACAATGTATCAACCATAACAGATGGTATATATTTTCCATTGAATAATGGAAAAGAACTCTCTTACCAGTAAGTTTACGGTTCCTCTGCTTGATTCGGATAGAATCTGAGAACCGGCAAAATGCACATCAACAGAACAGTAGCAGACAAAATAAGTGTGGTCCTTGCCCCCATGGAGCTTGTGACCAAAAGTGCTTGTCCCCGTGGAGCTTGCATCAAAAAGGGCAGTCATTATCAGATATTCAACATAATATTGCCAACAGTTGTAAAAGTGTTCCTATCATGTATTCTATGTAGAAGGATTTTTTACACCTTCCATCCCACTTTCCAAAAAGTTCCAACTTCTCTGCCTTCAAAAACATAAGCTGTCTTCTCTTGGTTGTTCTGATAGACTTAAATTCCAGTTACTATGATTTAGTTGTATTCAGTAACACAGCCCAATTTCAGCTACCACAGTATACTAACAAAGTAATTACATGAAGTGCAAATTTTGCACCTATTTCTTCACCCACAAATCTTCACCTAAGTGAGAAATACACATTATACCTTTGGACTATTCACATCCATCAGTGATTGGTCCCTGCACATGTCAGTCCATTCATGGACAGACAGCAAGTGTGTAGCTGTGTTGCCTCCTTGTGCTTTAGTGGCAAATCCACAGGACACTTTATGAAATAATGGATAACTGAAAAAAGGAATTGACCCACATAAAAGCACAGGAAAGAAATAACAATTGATAATGGTGGAAGTGAAGTTCAAGGTAAATTAGTTACATAACAAATACCTGTGCCTGAAAACACTGGTATTCCCACACTTCAAGAACCTGGAGGTTTATGGCCAGAGAGATTTAGAAGGATGAATATGTCATAGAGGAAGAGAGACTGACAACATCACATACACAAACTTTCCCAGATATTTCCTGTTGTTAAAAATGCAAGGGAGAAAATGTTAGATGCTGACCCAATAATGGTTAGAGGAGTATAACCATTCACTCAGGCAGAGAGCAGAGGCTTGCTCATTACTGTCAGTGACACAAGAAGAAGAAAAAGGGAAACGCTATTCAAACCATTCTTGATACATTTAAGAAAAAAGAAATAGAACACTAACAAACTGGATACAGAAGGTTAATGATCACATGGCTTCTCTTACATGAGAAAACCCAAGTATAAATAATTTAAAGAGCGGAATAGAAGATAGATGAGAGGAAGCAGGGAGGTAAGCCTTTGGATACAGGCATGGGGTTGAGGGGCACAGGGAGAAGGGAGGCAGGGCCGGAATAAAGGAAATCAAGGTGATTAAGATGAAATATGTGTGAGTACCCACTCCCCGTGATGCATGTGTGCACTATGCATTGCAGACGTATAAATAAATAAGTCAGAAGAAACAACACCAACTTTTTACTATTGTCAAGTGTTTTAATATTTTAAACCTTGTGTCCTAAATAGATGTTTTACTCTTTTTATTTATCTATGTATTTGTAACTGATAATAAAAGAATCTTAATGTTTGGGGGAAGATTTTAAAGGTTGTAGAACAATTATAATTTTTCCTATTGATTACTAAGATAAGAACACCTAAGTATATACATATATAATATACATATACATATATATATATATATATATATATATATGTATATGTATATAAATTTAACAACCAGCAATTTTTTCCTGGATTATTTCTATAGTAATATAATATTTCAATATTATATATGGGAAGATAAAACAACTAAATACAGCATCTCTTTCAATGGTAAATATGTTTCCATTTAGTTTTCCATTAATCTTTGGTTTGTATCATTTACAAACCTGTTCCTGTTCCTTTAATTCATTCAACTCTTCCTTTACTGTCTTCAAGGTCTCAGTCTGTCAGACAATGTAGGATATTTTATGTACTGAGGATATTCTTTAATAGTATGAAATGAAAAGGCATTTTTATTGGACTAAAAGCTACCTACTGTGCTTAGGGTTCAGAATAAGTTTTCAGTGACCACACACCACGAACCTGCATTATCTACTCTTCTTGCAACACTTCCCTCTTCAATAGATATTTCTGTAGCTCTCATTCTTTTGGACTAAGAAGAGGAATTATAAGAACTTTACTTTGAAACATTATACGTTAACATTTTATTTGGAAATGTTCAGACTACAGGACAGTGAAAAATAGTGCAAAGAATTCCCACGTAGACATCAGTACAGAGTCCTTATGATTTTACCATCTTTGTTTCAATGGTATTCCTGAATATCTTCTCTTGTATCATTTGAAAGAAGTTGCAGATATAGTGCTTCTTAAACTCTACATATTTTTGTATGTATTTCTGAAAATAAGGATATATTCTTAGGTAAACTCAACATAACTATCAGGAAATCATGCTTTTTTTTTTTTGTACCAGGAATCAAACTCAGTGCCTCATGCTTGCCAGGCAGGTGCTGTGCCACTGAGCTAAATCTCTGGTCCTATGCATTCATTTTTAAGCCCAGCATTTAAAAAAATTATATGTATTAGTAACTGAAACCATGGTGATCATTATTGTGGATGAAATTAGCTGGGTTTCCTAGTCATCACTAAATCACTATTGCCTTTTGTTCTTATTTTTTTTAAAATCGGTTCAAATGATGTCAAAATGAAGCTCATTTCTTCCCGACAATGGTTAGTTATATTACACTGCTTATTCCTTGTGGATCTAAAGCAAAATATCAAAAGTTTTTATGAGAACTCCCAGGAATAACACATCTGTCACAGTTTTTAATATGACTATTTTTTTGGCGGGGGGCGGTCTGGTAAAAATAGAGAAAACCCTTGGGATACAAAGATTTGTGATGTGCAGTTTTGGGTGTGCACAGCTCATTTCTTTCCACAAATTATAATGTCCTGGAGTTTCCTGTGATCTCGGAGAGCTGCCTACCCAAGTATGATGGTGTATCAGCCTTTGCAGTGGAGAAAACACAGTATGTTGTATTCCAGTTCTGCTCTTTTGGTTCGCTCCATGGAATGCCACTAAGTTCTGGCAAAATCACTGCAGGTTCTTTATAAGTAGATCTCACTTGATCCATTTGCTTCCTACAGTGTCCTGAATCACATTTGATACTTAGGGTTATCATCATCATTATCATGACCATTAACCCTCCCTTCCCTCTTTTGAAGGGGTGAGCAGTGGTAGCAATACCGCTGTTCCTTTTTTTTTCAGTGTCTATTTTTATTAGCACAGGTTTGCAGTATATAATGATTACATTCCTCGTGGAGGGTTGGTACATGGACCTAAAGCATCTTAATACTTTTTTCATGTTCTTTTTCTCCCTTCCTCCCCCTTCTCTTTCTCTCTTGCTCCCCTTCACATTTGAAAACAACCTCTCTCCCTGCTTCTTATTATTTATCTTTTGTTTTTCTTTATTTATAATTTTGCTTTCTCATGTGAGAGAAACCATGAGATGCTTAAACTTGTGTATCCAATTATATTTCACTTAAAATTATGGTCTCAAGGGGCATCCACTTTCCTACAAATAACTCAAGTGTATCCTTTTTAATGGAGAGTAGTTAGTACTCCACTGTATATAAATACCTCGTTTTCTTTATCCATTCATCTATTGATGGATGTATAGGTTTCTCCCAAGATTTAGTTATTATGAATTGTGCTCCTATAAACACAGGTATGTATATATCACTGCAATAGTATATCTGTAATTTTTTCTCCTAAAAGGGAATGGTTGGATCAAATGGGATGTCTAATCTTGGTTTCCTGAAGAGTCCCTGTGCTAATCTCCCTAGTGGTTGTACCAGTTTACATCCCCACTGGGAATGTCCATGTGTTCCTTTTCTCTGAAGCCTTACTAGCATTTGTTATTATTTGATTTCTTCAGGATATCCAATCTTTCTGTAGTAAGAAGGAATCTCAGTGTTGTTTTAATTTCCATTTTTCTAATGTCCAGAGACATTGAATACTTTTCTGTGTACCTATTAGCCATTGGCTCTTCTTCTCAGAAGTGTCTACCCATCTCAGCTGCCCATTTTCTGATTGGGTCATATAAGGGAGGTGCTAATTTTTTAAAGTTGTTTACATATTCTAGATATTATTCCTTTATTCAAGAACTAGCTGGCAAGAATTTTTCCCATTCTGTAAGTTGTTTATTTACTCTCTTGGTTGTTTCCTATGCTGCGCAGATGCTTTTTAATTTGACATGATACCATTTGTTGATTGTTGGTACTATTCCTTGTGCCGTTGGGGTTCTGTATAGAAAGTCTTTGCCTCCACCTATGTCTTCAAGAGTTTTACCTGTCTTATTTTCCAGCAGATGTGTTTCTGTTTTACATAGTACACAATGAGAGATCTAGGTCTAGATTCAGTCTTCTGCATGTGGATAGTCAGATTTTGCAGCACACTAAAGAGGCCGTCTTTCCTCCATTGTATGCTTTAGGCTCCTTTGTCAAAGACCAAGTAACTGAATGTGCCTGGATTTTTTTCTGCATCCTGTGCTCTGTTCCATTGACCTGCATTTGTGTGTGTGTGTGTGTGTGTGTGTGTGTGTGTGTGTGTGTGTGTGTGTCTGTGTGTCTGTCTGTGTGTGTCTGTGTGTGTCTGTGTGTGTATGTGTGTGTGACAGTAACATGCTGGTCTTTTTCTTTTTAATCGCTGTATCTTTGTAATATGACTTGAAATCTGGGGCTGTAATACCTTATGCTTTACTCTTGTTACCCAGAACTGCTTTTGATATTGGGTCACTTCTGGTTTCACATGAAGTTTAGGATTGCTTTCCTTATTCCTGTGGGGAATGCTGTTGCTATTTTTATTGAAATTGCTCTAAATATGTGTATCAGTTTTGGAAGTGTGGCCACTCTTGCTATATTGGTTCTATTTATCTAGGAACATGGAATATCTACCCACTTTTTAATGTCCTCTTCAATCTTCTTTTTCAGAGTACTGTGGTTTACATTGTAGAGGGCTTTTACTTTCTTGGTTAACTCCTAAGTATTTCATTTTTCTAGTTGGTATTGTGAATGGTCTTATTTTCCTAATTTCTTTTTCTATGAGCTCCTAATTGGTGTAGGAAATCATGTTAATGATTTTCATGTTGATTTGTATCCTACCACATTGGTGAATCCAGTTATGAATTCTAGGGGGCTTTTGTGGAATTTTTTGGTTCTTCTATGTAGAGCATCATATCATCTACAAACAATCATAATTTGACTTCTCCCCTTACTATATGTATCTCTTTCATTTTCTTTTCTCATGCCTGATTACTGTGGTTAAAATGTTTCAAGTACTATGTTGATCATATATATTCTTGTTTTCTCCTGGTTTTACAGGCAAAATGTTATAGTTTATGTCTGGATGTCCCCCCAAAGCCTCATGCAGTCATGGGTGTGGGCTTCTAGAGTTTATGGTTGATCCATGGTCCAATGCTGGGATTATGAATGTGAGCGCTGCACCTGCCCTGGGCTGAGTAGCTTCCTACAATATAAGCTCTTGTAGCCGCCACTTCTCTCTTTTGCTCTTGTTGCTTTTGCTGTCTTCTGCCACCATGAAGTGTTGCCCTCTGCCAAGTGCCACTCTGACTGGGAACCAGCTGACTGTGGACTGAAACCTCTACCAACTGTAAGCTAAATAGACCTTTCCTTCCTTAATTTTGAGCATTGGTTATTTTGTCTCAGCAATGAGAGAAAAGCAACCAAAACAGAAAGCTTTCATATTTCTTATTTAATATAATCATAGCAGTGGATTTATTATAAATGGCTTTTATCAGGTTGAAAATGTTCTTCTATATCTATTTTCTTTAGCGTTTTTTACCATAAATAGATTTGGGAGTTTGTCAAAGGTTTTTTTGCACCTATTGAGAAGATCATGTAATTTTTGTCTTTGTTTCTGTTTATGTAATGTATTCAATTTATTGATTTGTGTATGTTGAACCTTCCCTGCATCCCAGGTAGAATTACTTGGTCATGATATATGATTATTTTGATGATTCATTGTATTCTATTTTCTAGTGTCTGGTAGAAGATTTTTGCATTTATGTTCATTAAAGAGATTGGCCTGTGTTTCTCTATTTGGTTGGATCTTCATCAGGTTGTGGAATCCAGGTAAAAGTAGGTTCAGGAATAACTCTGGGAGTACTTCTTCCCTTTCAATTTCATTAAGAGTTTGAGAAGCATTGGCATCAAATAGTCTCTGAAGTTCTTGTAGAATTTGGTAGTAAATTCATCATGACCTGGGCTTTTCTTCATTGGTAGACTTGTTTTTTATTACTGCTTCAATTTCATTCCTTGTTACTGAATTATTCAGTTTTCATATGTTTATGGTTCAGTTTTTGCAATTCATACATATTGAGGAATCTGCCCATTTCTTCTGAATTATCTAATTTATTGACATACAGTTTTGCAAAGTAGTTGCTAGTAATCTGTATTACTGTTTACAGTCCACTTTGTCTGAAAATAGGATAGCTACTCCTGTTTGCTTTTGGGTTCCCACAGCATGGAATACTTTTTTCCATTCTTTGTTTGTAGTCTCCGTATTTTTCTTTGGGTTAGATGTGTTTCTTATATACAGCATACCATTGGATTTTTTTCCCTTGATATGTTGTACCAATCTATGTCTTTGATTAGAGAATTGATGCCAGTTACATTAAGAGTTATTACTGAAAAGTATTGACTTATCCCTGCCATTGCATTATTTTCCTGTTGCTGATTCTCTTTCTTTTCCTTCTACTTAACTACTCACCCTACCTGATATATTTGTTTTTTTGGATCTTTTGGCATTGTTAGCTTCATTTCTCTTTTAAGATATCCTCAAAGTGCTGCTTTTGTCATCATCAGTTTCTTTAGGTGGTGTATAACATGGAAGTATTTTTATTTTTCACCAATTTTGAAAGATAGTTTTGCAGCATATATCAGTCTGAGTTGGAAGTTGTTTCCTTCTAAGGCTTACAATACTTCGCTCCAAACTCTTTTGGCCTTGAAGGTTTATGTTGAGAAGTCTGCTGTAATTTTAATGGGTTTCCTTTATAAGTGATTTGTTTCTTATCTCTCACAGTTTTTAAGATGTTAGACAACAGCTCTGTCTTCTAGGTCTGGATCTTTATCCTCACATTTGTCACTTTTGCTGTCCTCAAGAGAATTTTTAATCTCTTGAGTTTTTGTTTGATACCTTTTTATGGACTCCGATTATTTTTTATGCTAGATATTTATGTTTTGTACTTTTTAAAGCACAGTTAGCTTTTGATTAATATCTTCTGTAGAATGGCCAATCGTTTTATTTATTATGTCCATCATCTGTTTAGTTATACCTTCTTTGAACTCACCAAGCTCCTTCTTGATCTGAATTTTTTAATCTCCTCTGTTATCCTTTTAAATAACTTGGTTGTGTTATTCTTCCTTCTTGATGCTCCATGGATCACCTTTATTTGATTTGATTTCCTCCTTGATGCTCCATGGATCACCTTTAGAAGAGCTGGGAGTTTTCCAAGGCATTTCATTGCTTTGTCTTCTCGTGTTTGTATTCTTTGTTGTTGTTTATATGTTCAATTGTTTTTCGGGCTGAGATTTGCAGATTAATTATAGGGCAAGACTTGTTGCTAGTAAAGGGACCTTTTTAGTGTCTGCTTTCAGAAATATACTCTGGGCACGGCTAACTGCAAGCCTTTTCCTCTGTCTCAGAGGATGTAATTCATTTGGCCCTGTACCCAGTTCTCCAGGAATGTGCTGCAGTATTGTTCATGACACCAGGGCAATTCCATTATTGGCATACAGAGAAAACCAGTCAATAGCAACAACTATATCACCTTAGATGTAGCAATAAAATCAGCAAAAGTAATAGTACCAAAGAAAACTGGAGGGCCTGGGTGTAGCTTAGCAATGCAGCACCTGCCTGGAAAGCATGAGGTCCTGAGTTCAATTCCTAGTACCAAAAAACCCCACAAACTGGATTTTACATATTTGAAGAAAAAGTAATATACCACTCTTAACCATAGGAAAAAATATAATTGTACTATAATCACTAGGACAAACCAGATATTGACCTACTGTAAATATCTATTAAATGGAGTAACAATAGAACAGAATGCAGCAATAATAGCATAAAGTTAACTGTCTAAATATTTATTAAGTTTAATGGATATACTAGTGAAAGCAGGGGGGTTGGGAATGGGAGAATTAGAAAAGTAGAATTTAAAATATTAATGAATGGAAGATGAAAAAGAGGAGAGAAAAGTGAGGGAAGACATCGTATTGAGCAGTAAAAGGAAATTAATGGTATTAGATAACAGTAACAGAAAAAACCAAAATTCAGAGAGCAAAATAAAGGGAAAAGAGAAAAATAAGAAGGGGGAAAAAGTTAAACAGAGAAAAAAATAAAGAAACAATAATAGGAAAAAAATCCACTCCCCTAAATATGAATGAATGAAGGAAAAAGAAAAAATTCCTCTATGTTTTTTAATGGGAGGTTTTGGTCTTGTAATTTAACAAGACACAATTTTGTGCACCTGTGCTTAGGGCCTGTACCCTCCCTGCTTCAGGCTGCTCTGTCCGTACACCCCAGACTACAGCAACTGTGCAAGCCTAGGCATGTCCTCGCTAACGTTGGTAGGTGTGAAGAGCAATCAGCCCTCTGTTCTCTGTCGGATGTAGGCCTTGGTACAAGTTTCACAAAGGCTGTTGATTTAATGCCAACAGTTTCAGAGCTACTCTCCTCTGAAAGCCAGTGTCTCACCCTGGTTTCTCACTACACAAAGCAGGGCCTGTGTCCTTTCTGGCCTGAATTATTAGGGGACTATGTGCAGGTTACAGCCGTTCCATCACTGACTCATGTTGCTGTCTCTCACCTAGTTACTGTGGGGAGTGACGGTGGAAACCCTGAAGTGGAGTTGTTCTGCAGCACACTTTTAAACAATCAACCCCTCCCCAAGTGGTGCCTCATGAAACTCTCTCTGGCAATGTAGCAGGAATTGCACTGAGTTTCTTCCCCAGCTCTAGCCTGCTGGGAAGAAGTCATTTGCAGAGCACAGCCCTGCTCTCTTTTTGTGGTTTACAATAGCTGTGGACTTTTCTTGGTGTTATCCCTACTGGCCATGTCTGTACTCTCTGGGCATACGTTCTCTCCCTGGGCCTTGGCCTTGTCTGTGATTAGGTTCATTGGTTGGTCAGTGTCTCTGCTTTCCCATGACAAGGGATAAAGACTGTGAAGCTGGTTTGGAGCTGGCAGATGGCCATGGTCAGGATGCAGCATCCATGGGTGTGGGATTGACATGGGGTAAACCTGCTACATCTTCTAGGCTGCATATAGTGTGGTGGCTGTCTGTCATTTCTTAAACCCATTCTGGTGAGTGTTTTACTTCCCATCCATGCCTATATTATCAGTCCCTATCTAAATAAACTATCATCAAATTATAATCATTTTATTGTTAAGTGCAGTATTTGTTTCTTGATAGAAATCTGACTTAAATCTGGGAATGGTGGCACATGCCTGTAATTCTAGCACTCTGGGTGGGCCTAGGCATCTTAGCAACCCTGTCTCAAAAAACGAACAAAAAAAGAACAAACAAACAGACAAACAAACAGGTGGAGGGAGCTGGGAATGTAGCTCAGTGTGAAGGCCCTTGGTTTAGTCTTGCAGGAAAGAAAAAAAATACTTAAACAGTGTTCCCACTCTTTAAAGCCAGTTTTTTTCAGCCAATAGGATTCTGTGTGTGTGTGTGTGTGTGTGTGTGTGTGTGTAAACACAATGGTGCATGTAATCACAAATACCTCATTCATAAATGTATCTGTTATATTACTTTGCTTTTTACACTGTGACAAAATGCTCGACATACATAACCTAAAAGAGATGAGGGGTAGTTTGCCTCACAGTTTCAGGGGTTTCATCCATGGTCAGTTGGCTCCAAGGTAGAAATGTTGCAGAAAGGCATGGCAGAGTTGATCACTCATGGTGCCCAGGAACAGAGAGTAGGAACAGAGCCAGAGAAAAAGGAAGAAACAGGGGACAAGGTATACTTTCAAAGTCATGCCTCCAGTACTCTACTTTCTCCAGCCAGTCCCTACTTTCCAAGATCCCATTGAGCTTTGAACTCAATAATCCATTGATGACATTAACATCTTTATGAGCCTATTACTTCTCTGGGCCTTGCATCTGAATATTGCCACATTGGGGATCGAGCCCTCAGTACACGACTGCTTGGCGGGTATTTCACATTTAAACCATAATATCTTTAAATTTTTGCAATTGTTTTTGCAGTGCATAAGCTTTTCATATAATATTAAATAATCTTTGGCAGTCTTACTTTTAATAGTTATAATGTTTTTTTATAATATAAATAATCTTTGGCAGTCTTTTAATAGCTACAATGTTTTACATAGCAGCCAGTTATAACATAATTAAATTATACATTTCCCTCTTTGAAACCGTGTATGTTTTCTTCAAACCTACAGACTTCCACTATTGTAAGTAATGTTGAGCAGAGCATTATATGAGTAAGGTTTGGTGATATATTCTCCAAAGCATAATTACTGAGTCAAAGGTGTAAAAGGGGTGATCAAAGATCTGATGAATATTTTAAAAAGTTATTACAGTAAAAAACACATTGCCATTAACTTTGGCAAAATACATCCCCATGTTTCAAATATACTAATCTCATTGTTCTTGCTATTTTCTGGAGTAGTTCTGTAAGTCTTCTCTTAATGTCTTTAGTTGCACTGTTGTAGTTGCCTCTATTTCCTGAACGAATTCATCATGAATTCATCATCTTGAATTTCAGGAAGAGCTGGAAGTTGCATGGTGCCAGATTCTGTGAGTAAGATGGATAAGAACACACTGTAACATTTTTTAAAAAACCAGACTGCCTTTCTATCGATTGTGCTCTTAAAGCTTTTACCAGATGTTTTCTTCTGTGGTGAAGACACTCACAAAAAGGACTTCTAGAACTGCTTCAGAAAGAGGCATAAATGATGGGAGTAAGTATGTCTGAAGTTGGGGGGGCACTCCGAGGAAACATAATGGCACTGTATCTTTTTGTTATGGTTGATATGTTATGTCAACTTGGAAAGTCTAGAGGTTTGGCTAAGTAACTCAGCAGTCGTAAATCTTGGGATAAAAAGGACATGCCCTTACCCTTCTGGGATGTTGTTTACTATGTTAATTTGGGAAGTTTAGAAGGTTAACTATGTGATTCAGAAGGGAGCTGGGGTGCTTATTTGTATTCATCCTAAACCTGTGCAAGAGGAAGTCATGCAGAGGGTGTGGGTGTAGAGGACCACCCCCACCTCCCCAGAGCTGGTAGACTGTATAAAAAGGAACTGAGGAAGGATTGGCTGCTAGTTCTTTGGAGGAGCTCGTCTACACCTTCAGCTTGGTCATCTCCTGGCTTCTGGTGCAGACTCTTTGGCTTTCTCCTGGGGCTCTTCAGGATTCTGGTGTTGGCTATCCAGCCTTCATTGTAGATTCATCAGCATTTCGTCGCAGACTCAACAGCCCTTGATACAGACTTGTGTGGACACTGTGATGAGCTTCAGGTCCCAGGCCTGAGCTCTTCAATCTTCAGTGTGCAGATCTGCACACTTCCTCATCTAACCCTGTAGTTGACCATTGTAAGCCAAATAGGTAATTTGTTGTACATTTGTATATCTTTTGTTAAATCTGTTTCTCTAGTAAACCCTGATTGATACACTTTTACTGTAACAATTTTTAAATTTAAACATTTACTGTATTTTTATAGTGCCTCATGTATTCATATTTATACAGGTTTATTCTAAACTTATATTTACATTTTGTAGATCATAAAACTGTTTCCAAAAGGGTTAGTACAGTCTACTATCTTACAGACTATGAAAGTTATGTATTTTGTTGCATTTTTGCTGTGCTATTTTTGTTTTTTTACTGCTAATTTAATGGGAGAAAAGTATCATTTGTGTATTATTGTTACTATTATTATATGCAGTTCTGAAGATTGAACCCTGGGTTGGGGCTGGGGATATAGCTCAGTGGAATAAATGCTTGCCTGGCAAGCACAAGGTCCTGAGTCCGATCCCTAGTACCGCCAAAAAAAACCCAACAAAAACCAAAAAGGCTTTATGAACCCTGGGTTTTGCACATACTGAGCAAGTACTTTGCCACTGAGCTAATTTCCCAGCCCCTGTACATTTTAAATATTATTAGTAGAGTATATTTTCACAAACATTTTGACTTTTTAAACGTTTTCTCTAAAAGTTTCTTGAGTTCTCTCTTTTATGCCTGTCAACAATCATGTGATTAAAGAAAATGAAACCATAATTTAAAGTGTTTTTTTAGGGGGGTAGTTAAGACTTCATGCTTGCCAGGCAGGCTCTGCACCACCGAGCTAAATCCTCGACCCCGTAACTTAAACTCTACATCCTATAATTTCAATCAACCAGAGAGAATTTCTTGGTGTATTGGTACTATTTGTAAAGTGTTATCTTTTAGAGTTACATTCTTAATTTCACATTATTATAATCCTACATTAGAATTTCTGTCAACTAAATTGGCAGTCAGAATTGAATTGCCAGCAGTTTCCTATACTTCAGAAGAGTTTCTTCTGGGAAAGGGTTAGTGATTCTGGGAGTAGCAGAAGGAGTGGTCTCTCTGGGTTATAGGTTTATGGCCTTGAGAGCCCTAGAGTTATAAGAAAAGACATCATTAATCAAGGTCCTCAGGGAGATATGAAGTTGTATTCACCAGCCAACATAATTGTGAAGGACAAAGTGTTCCAAAGAAATCACAGTCAAAAAACCTATTTCCTAAAAGGAAAATCTACAAAATGATATGTTTGATTCTTTGTAGGTTAAAAAAAAAGCAAAAGAAATAAAGTAGCTTCTGATAGCAATTTTTTATTATATGCTCAATAAAAAGAATCAGATCAATACTTTCCTTGAAGTATTTGCGGCTGTCTGTAGTATACGGAAATTTAACAAATCCTGTATCTACTCATTTTAACATTTTTGCCCACATTATGAATCTATCACTTTTTATTTGTTTTTCACTTTTGTCTCTATGCTTTCCTCTGTCATATTCACTAACCTTGAAATTGCTTCTTTTTTCAAACTAGCCAAATTTTCTCCATATACTTTCCTTTCTGTATAAAGCCTTTAAGAACCCTGCAGAAGATTCCTCCGCAGAGATGGCATAAGTATATAATTTAATTAGAAAGAAAAGGCAATGCTGGAAACAAGGTACTAGGAGGTCGCTGCCTCGGTGAGTGACTTTCTTTTTTCTGCCTCGTTCTTTAGTGTATACAGGCCCGAAACCTTTATCTGTGAGATAAGAAAATATCATGTGACCTGAATCTGTTTCGGAGTCTAAGGGTGTGCTGGGTTTAGCATCTCCCGGTTCTCTCAGGCTTGTGAGACTACCTGTGTTGTGACCTTAGCCAGTGCAGGTCTAGAAGCCCCACTTCATGCTGGGATCCCACTTAGACCAGTGACGTCAGCTAATTTCCCTAAGCTGACTTCCAGAAAGCCCCGCTATTTTCAAAATACCAGCCTGTCCAGTCCTTTGCGCTTTCCAGTTCTTGTTCCTTGTCTTCTGTCTGTTCACTCTGCCCACTTCCTTTTATTAGCCTTCTCCTCAACGTTCTGCCCACTGTAGCCCGGGGTACCTAGCTCTCCTATCATCTGCTCCTGCTAGATCTCCCTGTCGGAGATGAAACCAGCTCTCGGGTGCGGTCAGGGACAGGAGGAGGTGGAAGTAGTCTCTAACAGCTCATGCCTTCTTATTTTCGTGTTTCAGTGTAACATGGTTTGAGGCTGCTCCCTTCAAATAGCCTCTGGGTTTACCAGTTGCATTATCTGAAAGTGCTGATCCATCTCCACATTTCCAACACTGGTGTTGGCCCCTAGCTCAGCTGTTCCTTTTTTCCTACATCCATATCCACCCTGGGTCTTGAATGTCTTATGTTGGAGACCCTTTCAGTCCTCAGGAGGTCTGACCAGCCTAGGTCACAATTTATTTCTTGACTCGTTTAAAGCAATGGGACAAACATTTCTTTTTTTTTTTTTTTTTTTTTGGGTACCAGGAATCAAACTCAGGACCTTGCGCTTGCCAGGCAGGTGCTGTGCCACTGAGCTATATCCCTGGCCCCCAAAATTTCAAAATTCTAAAAGTGGTAGTGTATACAACTGTTTACAAATTATTTAGGCCCTGAAAGGAAATAAATTTCCCTCAGCACACAAATATACACTGCTTTGTGGATAATTCAAGTGATTTTTCTCAATCGATATAATATAAATGGATAACCCTGTTGTTTATATTGAAGAGCTTTCCAAGCCAGTGAGTGGCGTGATACATTTTATATATAAATGTTCGATATTGTCTTGTTTTAACTGCTGATATTTTCAGTTATTGATGCTCACAGCACAGTTTAGGATTTACTGGGGCATACTTTAAGAAACAATTATGATTTTAATGACTTTAAGTTTAGAAAACTTTTTGTCTATAAGGTTCTTTATTTTCTATCCAGGATAATGTATGCCTGTGTGTGTTGTCATTCAAGATTACTCTGAATACCACTACAAACTCCCAAGTTGCAACACAGCACATATCATATAATATTTCATATAAGAACAGAGTGAGGTACAGTCAAGAGTATAAAACGCCTCACACAGCTGGAGCTCAGCTGCACTACAGATTATTATGCATCCCCATGATTTCTGGAACAGCCCACTTGTGCAGACTGAACCTCTGAGTGCCCAAAACTGCCTGCATTAATGGTTCTGGGGATTCTGAGATTCTTTGCTGCACGTATATTTGTACTCTTATACACTTAAACTACTTATACCTAAGTAGGCCTTACTTATGGCATGAGGGCAGCAAAGACTACAGATACTAAGATATATAGATTGATAGCAATATTTATCATTAATTAAATTCTCACTGAAAATATGTGACTGGAAGTTTTTTTTTTCAAAATAGAGGGCATATTTGTAACACTGACTTTCAAAATAATACTAATTAGGTTGTTTGAGAAGACTATTTTAAACCATATAATTGCATACATATACAAACCCAATGCTTTATTCCATGAATGTTTGATGCACTATAATTATAGGACTAACAACCTTTGTAAGTCTTTACCTTGGTTTATTCTATAGAAATATTTCATCACTTTGGAAAAAAATAATTCTGGGAGAACTGTAAGATTTGTTTTACTAGCTATGGGTGGCACCTGAAGCTGTAGGTATTTCAGAGATTGCTTCTCGGGAGGTGTTCATCTGAGTGCAAATGAGTTTGGCTCGGAACAGCTTTTAGCAGGCGTTTGACAGCTTGGCTGACTGGCACATTGTCATCTTCATAACACACCTAAGATGCAGAGTGCCAAAAATCACAAACAGGTTTGGTGTAGTTAAAGATCTGAGACCTTGTCCAACTTAGTTAATCCTTCAAATCATGGAGCAGAAATATGCCAGCCTTAATTAAAACTGTAGCTCATAATGCAAAAGATGATTATTTTAGGTGAAGATATATATTTTATCTTAATATCCATATTTTGGTAAAATTAGTCTTTATAAGACTTGAATTCAATCAGTGGATGGCACTGCAAACCTTGGGTCATGGCAGGTAACTGTGGTACCAATCACCACTTTCTTTCTCTGACCATTTTGGTTTCTTGCTCTAGGGCTGTACAACTTTGAGCATTTTTAACTGATGAGGAGGAAAATCTATTTTGGTTATATCATATGCTAATGACAGACATTACTAAAAACAGTGGTTTGGAGAGAATTGGAGAGAATAAGTGGTTTATGTCACATAAAATGTTATTCTCCAGAGGTGCTGTGGTCTACCTGGACAGACTTTGGATGATTCTGGGTGTGCTTGTGTGTGTGCACACACAATGTAGTTACTCTTCACTAGTTAGTGAAATATGAAAACAGAACAGAGTCTTAAAAATGTGGAAGGTTTAATCATTGTTTAAAATTTTGTTTCCAGAAATTTTTGTCACATTTTGTCAATTTTTCACTAAATGTTTCTATGTCTAGCATAAAATATGAAACATTCATTTGAAATTTCTTCTCAAATATTTTGTCCTAAAAGACAAATGTGGGACTCCTGGACAGAGAATTGAAAGAGCAGGGACATAACATGGGAAATAGTAAAAGTGAGTATCGGTGGGAAGACAAATTCAGAGAGTCAGTGCTCCTGAGGATGAAGGTTGAAGGTGACCCGGAAAGAAGCACGGAGGCACGTTAGAAGACAGAAGCACAGTAAATCACGGATGCACCTGATGACTAGTGACTTGAGGAAGGTACTTATCATAGTGCCTAAACAGAATAAAGGCTTTATGTGGCAAACTTGCAGCCAATAGCACACTGAATGGGGGGAAACTGAAAGTATCTCCTCCAAGATGAAGAAGACAAGGATGTACACTCTCACTGCTCTTATTCAGTAGAGTACTGGTGGTTTAGATCTAAATCATACCCCCAAATTCTCGTAAGTGTAGAAGGTGGTTCGCTCATGGGGGGATAAACTCAGCAGTGATGTTGCACAGCTGGTGGAAGATGGGGCCTCGCTGGACGTGTATCCCTGCAGGTGTGGTCTGAAAGGGTGTATTCTTGCCCCAGGTGTCCCCTCCTCTCTCTGCTTTCTGGCTGCCATGAGTTGAGCACCTTCTCACCCCTATGCCCCTCCACTGTACCTGTTCTGCCTTGGAGCCAGCCAACCATAGACTACCATTGTGATCCAAATAAACCTCTCCTCCTTTGAATTGCTGGTATCAGGTATTGTGTCCCAGAGATGGGAACATGTTAAGACAGAGTTTGGTATTGACAGTGAGGTCGTTGCTGTGATTGTACCTGACCATGTTGGTTACAAGCTTTTGGAACTGATATACAGGAAGAGTTGGAAAGACTGGAAGATATTAGCTACTGAGGCCTTAGCCTGCTATAACCTAGCTTGATGGGAGATTCTGATCAGAGCTCAAAAGATCAGAATGCTGATAGCAATGGATACAATAAAGGCTGGACACAGAAGGTTTCAGTTGGGAACAAGGACTCCATTGTCCTTTGTGTGTTATACTCTGGGTGAAAATTTGCCTTCACTTTGTCCATGACCTGGTTCAGTTGGGTCCTGGTAGCAGCTGTGGTGACTCTTCTTCTCTCTCTGTTTTTGCAGTCTCTCTCTCTGGTGTGGCTGTCTCTGATGGTGTCATCAAGGTATTGAATGACACGAAGGTGCATAAATCCTCAATACTGGAAGAAATGAGGAAGGTAGTGCTCTTCTGCCTGAGTGAGGACCATTAGAACAACCTCCTGGAAGAAGGCAAGGAGTGGACCAAGTTGCTCTTAGGTAGCAATTCCGGGGGGGGGCACTGCATTTCTTCAAGGATATCCTTACTCCCCACCCATTCCTCCCCTTTCCCACACTACTAACTTCCAATGCAAATAGTGATCCGGTGCTTGTCTGTTTAGTTCTGTGTATAAATGGAATGTTACGGAGATGACCCCTCCCTATGCTGGCAGGTTATCCCCCTTCCCTCTCTGGTCTTGGCCACTCATGGAAGCAGGACCAGAAAGGGATCTTCATTGAAAATAAAATTAAAATAAGACAACTTTTCCCATGTCCTGAAACTTCGCAGAAGACTGAGGTTAACGACTATGGACTAATTAATCTGGGGGTGGAAATTACAAAGCAGGCTAATGTTTAGGCTGTAGAATGGATACTGCTGGCTATTTTTAGCAACATCTATAGTGAAAACCAGGACCCCAAATCAGAGCTGAATAATTTGAAATTTTTTCTTTTCTGGTGGCCAAAAAAGAAAACACCTATGAAATAGGGCTGTGGATAATTTGGTTGGAGAAAAGATTAGCTTTAAAAAGAAGCTAAGTACTTTGCTTCAAGATAGTAGGAAAAAGGGCTTGAAGAAATTTCAGGATTCAGCTGGACCCAACCTTTGGTAGACTCAAAAGTGTAAAACTATGAAACTTCTATTTGAGATGACAGACCCTGTGTCTTCTGCTCAAGAAGGGCTGCCTAGGCCATTAGTACTCTGGTGTTTGTTTTACAATTCTCAGTCATCCAGGCACTCAGAGTCCACCACTTCCATGAGCTAAGCAATGGGTCCTAGCTATTGCGTGAGTAGGTAGGGGAACTTGGTATCATCCATGTGGTGCTGTTTTTACAACATGTAGAATGCAAGCATTCTGGGGCCATGGAGGTGTTTATCCAAATTTCAGAAGAAGGTCTGGCAGGCCCGGCAGTTTCTCCCTGAGAGGGCAGTGCTGTGAAAGTGAAGTAGAAAGTGCAATGGACACCCCAGGAAGTTGGAAATACCAGGAACGTAGACTGTCTGTGAAGGAAAGCCATAGGCACTGAGCTGAGACTGCCCGAGAGAGGCCATGAGTGCTCCAACCAGTAATGCCTGGGGGGTGCTGGCCAAGGCCTTTGCAGTTCATATTTCCCCACATCCTACCCCAGGTGCTGAATGTGGAGCTACAGGATTTAATGTTTGACAGTCTGGCTTTTTTGGTCTTGTTTTGGTCTGATTACTTTCTATCCCCCTGTTGCTCCCATTTGGAAGGTGAATGTTTACCTGTCCCATTGTATGTTGGAATTATTAAACCTTCTTTTTTATTTTAGAGGGGTTTACAGCTAAGGATTCGACTTAAGTCTCAGTGGAGACTTTGGACTTGGAGTTTTTAGCAATAATAAAACTATTAAGATTTGGCAGCTTTTAGAGATGGACTAAATGCAGTTTACATAAAGAGACATGTATATGTCTTTTGGGAGTTGGAGCAAAATGTTATGGTTTAGATCTAATGTGTGCCCCCAGGTTCTCATGTGTGTAGAAGGAAATTGGATTATAGCTGAATATGCTGTTAGGAGGTGGGGCCTGGCTCCACGTGGGTCACTGCGATTGTGTCCTGGGAGGGTGTCTTGTTCTTGGGTCCTTTCTTCTCTCTCTTCCTGGCTGCCGTGTATTGAGCACCTTCTCCTTTGCACGGCCTTCCACCACACTATTTCTACCTTGGAGTCCTGTTATAGTTGATACATTGTGTCAACTTGGGGAATCTATAGGTTTAACTAAGTAACTCAACAGTTGTAAATCTTGGGGTAAACAGGATATGCCCTTACCCTTGTGGGATGTTGTTTATGTTAATTTGGGAAGCTTTAAAGGTTAACTGTGTGATTCAGGAGGAAGCGAGGGTGCTTTGTAAACATCCTGAGCCTGTGGAAGAGGAGGGCATGGAGGTTATGTGAGAGGTACACGCCCCCTGGGTGGGGGTAGACTGTTTACAATGTAGGGGAGAAAAGGAGGCTGCTTGCAGCCATTCCTCCCTTTTGCCCTTTTGCTCTGGTGGTTTTTGCTGTACTCTGCTGCGCTAAACATTTTGCCCCCTGCCTTGCGCCACTCTGCCTCTAAACCAGCCAAATATGGACTAAAACTGCCACGAACTGTAAGCTAAATAAACCTTTCCTTCCTTCATTTTGGGTGTTCGGTATTTTGTCTCAGCAACGAGAGAAAAATAACTAAGACAAGTCCGCTGGCCACAGACTGGAACCGTGAGGCAAAACAAACTTCTCCTTTAAATTGGTTGTGTTAGATATTGTGCCCCAGTGACAGGGAAGTGACTAAGGCAGTACTATAAGTTTTAATTGGAGTAAGTAGGCAAAAGAAGAAAATATAAGTATACAAATAGGGCGGGGGGGGGGAGTCAAAGTATCTCTAACTAGCCATGATATGATTTTGTATATAGAAAAACCTAAAGACGCCACGAAAGATTACCAGAACTGGTAAACAAACTCACTAAACTAGGAGGATACAAAATCAATGCAAAAAACCTATTTCTCTATACCAGCCGCAGATCTGCTGAGACTGAAATCACAAAAGCAATCCCATTTACAGTAGCTAAAACCAATTAGTCAAAATAAAATTTCCAGGATTAAATCTCACTGAACAAGTGAAAGAACTGTATAATGAAAATTGCAAAATACTGCTGAAAGAAATAAAAGACCCTAAAAGATGGAAGGACCTCTCATATTCATGGACTAGGAGAATTCATTTTATTAAAATGTTCATCCTACTGAAAGTCACAGATTCAATTCTGTCTCCATCAAAATACCAATGACATTCTTCCAGACTAGAAACAAACAATCCTAAAATTTATATGGAAGCACAAAAGACCTATAGCTAAAGCAATTTTGAGCAAAAACTGCAAAGTTAGAGGTGTTACAACAGCTGATTTAAAGACAAATTACAGAATCATAGTAAACAAAAGCTCATGGCATGAGCATAAAAATAGCCACATAGACCAACGTCCCAGAAATAAACTGACAAATCTGCACTCAACGGACTGTTGCTTCACAAAGAATGCCAGAAATGTGCATTAGAGAAACGATAGTATCTTTACCATATGCTGCCGGGAAAACTGAGTATCTATATTCAGAAGATTGAAGCTGTACTTCTATCTTTCACTCCATACAACAAACAGCACAAAATAGCTCACAGATCTGAATGCAAGGGCTGCAACTCATGAAAGAAAACACAGCTTCTGCTTGTTTTGAAACAACACTTGAAGACGTTGGTGCAGGCAGTGATTTGCTTTTTGGATAAAGCCCCCAAAGCATAGGAAACAAAAGTAAAAATTGATAAATGGGATTATCAAACTAAAAAGCTTCTACACAGCAAGGAAACAATATAATGAAAATATAACCAAGAAAAGGAGAGAAAATAAATACTAACTCTTCACCTGGATTCAAAATGTGTAACATGGTACCTGCCTGATAGGAGAAAGTCCATTAGCATGAGTGGCTGGTACTGTTTTCATATCTCTGAAGTTCCATTTCCTTAGCTGCAGAATAATAGATACTGTTTTCTCTGTATAAAAGGATTTTTTAAAAGTGAACTTTTAAAAACCTTAAGTGTATATATATTTTAATAAAGTATCCAGTATTTATGCTCTAAAAGTTATACATACACTCGGGATATTTATTTGCTTTCCTGAGATGGATCAGATAAGTTACATATTTTTAGGGGAGTGCCCTTTTTAACTCAGGTTTCAAATTTGATGGTGTGTATATATATATATATATATATATATATATATATATATATATTTTTTTTTTTTTTTTTTTTTTTTTTTTTTTTTTTTTTTTTTTTTTTTTTTTTTTTTTTTTTTTTTTTTTTTTTTTTCTGTTTCTTTTTCCAGTTTGCTTTTTTGGGGGGCATACCAGGAATTGAACTCAAGACATTGCTCTTGCCGGTCTGGTACTTACGCCACTGAACTATATCATTGCCTCCCTCCTTTATTTGTCTTTTTGAGACAGGGTCTCACTATGCAGTTCCTGCTGGCCTTGAGCTCACTTTGTAGCCCAAGCTGGTCTCAAACTTGCAACTATCCTCCTGCCTCAGCCTCCTGAGGGCTGGGGTTACAGGCATGTGCCACGACGCCTGGTTAGTGGTATATATATTGCCATAGTATTCTCTTATTAGAAAAGAAAAAGGAAAAAGAAAAGAAAAACATCTATTGTTTCTGTAGCCATTTCCTATTTTCTTATTGTTAGTATTTTATTTGTATTTTTCTTCTTTTAAAAAAATCATTTTGTTTACTAGTTTTTCTAATTACTTTCTCTGTTTACAAACCAGCTTTGGTTTTTATTGATTTGCTTTATTACTGTTGTTAAGCATTATTAATTTTTACTTTTATTCTTATTTAGGCTCTTATATTTTATATTTATTCATTTTACTCTGCTACATTTTAAATTAGGTAGTTAAGTAATTGACTTTTTACTATTTTCCTAAAAAAGTATATGCTGTTAAAAAATATACATTTTCTCCAAATCTTTATCTGTATTCCACAGTTGTAATATGTAGAATTTTCCGTTGTTCAATTATTAGTATTTTAAAACTACCATTGTACTTAGAACCCATGAATTATTTAGATGTGTATTTTATTATTTTCAAATATATGGTATTATCTTTTTATCTTTGACTTATAATCTTTTTGGCATTGTTCAGAGATTGTGGCCTGAATAATAGAAATTATTTGATATTTGTTGAGATTTGCTTTGTGTTCTAGTACACAGTAAACGTTTGCAAAATTTCTACATAGGCTTGTGAAAAGTATGTATTCTTTAATTGCTGCGTGAAGTTTTATCTGCCAAATGTTATGCAAGACAGTGATATTTTCCCGATTCTTTAAGTCCTAGGACTAGATTATTAAATTTTCTTAGTATGATTGTAGCACTATCAATTTATTCCTGCATATCAATGAATTTTTGCTTTATATTTCTTAAGGCTATGTTATTAGAGACATGCAAGTTAGCAATTTTTATATCTGCATAATAAATTGTTGCTACTTTGGATATTTAATGACATTTATTTCAAAATTTTTTGCTTTAAACTGCATTTTGTTTGCTATTCGTATGGTGAAAACCTGTCTCTTTTTTTTCACTGTGGAGGGGCATGTATTTTTCTTTTCCTTTCTCTATTTTTAATCTTTCTATGTACATATTTTGTGCCCCTCTTTTAAATACATACAGTTTTTTTTTTCCTTAGTCTTAAGAACTCATAATCAATTTGTTTTAATTTTAACAGAAAATAATTTTAACTGGAAAATATAGTTCTTTTATTTTTATTTTTTATTAATGAAATTTGGGGACTTATTCCTGTCATGTTATTTTTTACTTCCTTTGCTTTCCTCTTTGATATTAGATTGCAGCTTAGGTAGGGCAATTACATACATAGATGATTGTAAAGGAGTTTGGAGTGAGTAGTTTGTCAAAAATGAGGGTAGAATACTGAGAAGAGAGGACAGAACTTAGTGGAAGATTTAAGAAGCTAACTGGAAAAGGAGAACAAGGAGATATAAATTCTGGCCAGAGAGACAGGAAAAAGCTATGGAAAGGTCAATGTCTTACAGCTCAGTAGCTGCAAAAGTTTCAGACAGGAACACAAGGTCAGCACAATTAGATGGTTCTCATTCTATGCAAAGTGAATACATTTTGTGGCTAGATGGTTGAAGAGTTTTGAGAGTATTGTTTCCATGGAAAAACTAACACATTTTGTCATTAAGAAAAATCAGATTGTAATCTTTGACTAAAAGATTAATACGGAGAGGTTACTTTTGCACAGAAGAAAATCCTCCTCAAGATGTGGGAGTAATGATGTAACAGGAGTAACTGATGAACTAGTGTTCAAGACAGTAGAAATCTCCACACTTCCTTCTGGTGTAGATTTCTTTTCAGGAGTCCACTTAGACATCGCACAGATTACATGCCCAATTACAACTGAGAAGAAACACAATATAAATGCTGAGGGTGTCTCCACAGGCAGCACGGACAAACCCATTAATTTTGGTATCATTGATCAAGCACTGTGAAGTTAATCCTGCAGTGGGGTTTAGATCAGAGCATACATTCATAAATGCGCTTGCACTTGACCTATAAAATGAATGATCAACATGTCTCACAGGGCACTGAGACTGGTGAGCTCTCTGAAGAATCATCACTATCACTAAGCCATTTTAAAGGCCTGGTTTTAGATTTTCATTAGGAGAAATATCTTTGAATGCCTTTGCTAATGAAAACCGAGTACCTAATTTCTGCTAAAACAGACTCAGGGCAATTATTAAAGTTTTTGCTCTTTAAGTGAAAATAAAGTAATTTTACTTTACCTACACCTTCTATCTCCTTTCCTTTGGGAAATAACTGTAAGTACCAATTAACTTAGCAAATATTTGATGAACAGCAGTGAGAGTGTGATGTCATGCTAAATGACACTAACTTATCAGACAGCTTAAGAGCAACTATTTATATTTTATTAGGAAAATAATATTTATATCCTCCAGGCATAGTTAATCACACTCCTGAGAGCTTTGACTGTTAAAACAAGACTCTACTCGTCTCCTGAAACTAAAAATTGGGCAGTAAAAAAACCATGGCAATAAAAGAAGGCTACTCTTTCAAATGGCTACTCTCAAAAAAGCGAATTTCTTTTGTGAGGAAAATCCTGTTGAAGGTTCTTTGATTATAAAAGGTTACTGAGTCCCAAACTCATGTAGATATTGAAGAGAGTGCTCCTGCCTATTGTCAAGTAGCAAAAAGTGGGTAGTTGCTTCTTGGCAGCTCAAGAAGTTGTTGTGGGGCTTGAGCAGTATTCAGAGAAGATAGACGATGGAGGGAGATGGTCATGTAGGGAGATAATGCAGCTAATAAGCAAGCTCAAGGGAGAAGGAGGGTTGGTAATGGGTTCTGTGTAGCAGAATGGCTGAAAATATTATCATGCAAAATAGTCCCTATAAAGGTGATTTTTGATCTTTGGTACATCTTAGTTACTTTTCTCTCATTGCTGAGACAAAATACCCAACATCCAGAATTACAGAAGGAAAGGTTGGTTTAGCTCACAGTCTGTGGAACTTTCAGTCCATACTCGGCTGGCTCCGAGGCAGGGTGGCACATGGCAGAGGGCGACCGTTCACGGTGGTGGAAGACAGCCACAAGCAACAAGGGCAAAATGGAGGAAAACAGACAGGTGGCCCCTTCGTCTCCCTCACATACGCAAACTATCCACCCCAGGGCAGGTACACCTCTCACATCCATAGTCCCAGCTTTGCATCGTGGATCAATCATAAACTCTAAAATTCCACCCTATGACTGCATGAGGCTTTGGGGAGACATCCAGACACCAGTCATAACAAGTATAGTCTGATTTCTTTCCACAGGCCTCCACAAAACCAGCTTGACACCACAGCCCTAATGCAATAGTGTGATGGTTGATGTGGAAGAGGGGCTTCCTCAGGTTTGGGACAGTGTGAAGGTGAGGAAGGGGTCGCTTAGGGGCAAGACTGTGAGGAGGATGATTTTAGAAAGAGGAGAAACACAGGCAGCCATCCATGGAAGGACGGTAGAGGCGTGAGATTTTTTCAGAGAAAGTGGAATGCTTAGAGTAATTTTATTATAAAAATTGAATTGATGATTCCTGAATACTAGGAAGTTCTTTTTCTGTTTTACACTTGAAATGTTGATTGCACTGCAATTGCTCATGAGAATTGATTCACCATTAGCTGCCCAGCCAAAATAAAAACAAACAAACATCTCACAAAAGCTGACAAAACCAAAACATACCTTGAAATTTCTGGGCTTTAATTGGGCATAAAAGATTTTTGAAAGACAAATGAAGACATCATAACTTTCTCAACTGCTGGAACTCTAGATAACGAAGAAACCTCCACCTGTACTTCCCAAGCTTTAATTTACCTGTGAAATGGGAGGATTACACAAGTTACCTATTACCAAAGTGCATGGCATATAATGCCACCTTTTATAGCAGGTAATTCTTTGTGTTTTTGTTTTTCTCTTTCAGACAGGGCCTCACTATGTAGCTCAGGTTGGCCCTGAACTCATGCTCCTGCCTCAGCGCTGCAAATGCTGAGATTACGGGTATATGCCACCACAACCAGCTAGAGGGTGACTCTTGATACTGTCTGAAGAAGCAATGTTTCTGTTTAACTTCTATCATATACCTAGAATGTGCCAGGATCTGTTAGGTGATGTAAGGAGGAAAAAACACTATACCTTTTATGAAGGATGGTGCAATACTCAGAATTTTGGAAAGCCAGGCTTCCTTTCACTTCTCTAGCTTTATAGTCAAGCAGCAATAGCCAAAAGAGGACATATAGGGCCCTAAAATTTATACCTGGAAACCAATAGCACCATAACACATAGTCCCTAGGAAGGAGAGAGGGGAAGTGAGCCAGCTCCGAGCATAACGGTCATGCTTTTGCAGACCTGAGCAGCACAGGGAACCCTTCCTTCTCCGGGAGAGCGCCCCCACTGCGGTGTGCTTGCTTCATGCAGCCTAGAAGTAGATGTAGAAACATTACTCCCTTGGGAATAAGGAAGCTTGAGAGAAAGTGAGGAAGCAATGAAACCTCACCCGCTTGTGGGTGAGACAGCCTAATCTCACTACTATATAAACGACTCCTCCTTTAGCCTCGTGAATGTTGCATGTGTCTGCAGTTCTAAACATTTGAGAGAATGGATTTTGTATTAAAAACATCTCTATTCATGTTTATTAATGGAGCAGTTGTGGAAACAGGGCTGGTGTTTGTTTCATTTATTTAGCACTTGTGACAAGATGGCCCTGCGCTTGGCCTGTGTGAGGACATTACTTTATTGATTAAATAATGTGATGAAAGGGAATGGTACTTATGTGTTGAGAGATTATTGCCAGAGACACTTGGCCAGCAGAGTGCTGACAGCAGAGTGCTGTGACACTTTCGCTGGGAGTTAGTAATTAGCTGCCAGTTGGACCAGAACTGCAGTGTCCTGGGGAATATTCCTCTTAACGTTGCCAGTTTGCATTGTAGGAGGTACATGGGATCATATCCTGTTTCCCCATTAAGCTCAATTTTTGTCTTTGATATAATAAAAAATAAACACCTGAAACTACAGTGCTACAAAACAATGCATCTGGAATATCACAAGAGAAAACATCTACTTTTATAGGAAAGGGACACAGTTTTAATCTCAGGGATCATATGATACAGTGAAAAACTTCAGACAATACATTTATTATATTTTCTTGTTGCTGGTGTAGAAAAAGCCTACAGTTCTCATGTTGTAGCCTGTTTATGAAGTGTATATGCTTGTTCAGGCGTTTATGGGAGAAAATGGACCTGGCCCGCTCAGGTGTGCACCCCGACCTTCAGCTCTTAGTCCATGGAATGATTTAAAGGGTGAATGTTTTGCCCAGGAGGATGAGGATCTAAAAGAACCCGAGGCATCCATGGATCTATCTTGACCGACCACACTGCAAGTTGCTCTCTGCCTCGTGCAGATCATCACTCCCTCTTAAAAGGGAGTGCATGGGGGCATTTATGGTTCCTTTTGGCGATTTGTTTTTTGTTGTTGTTTTTTTATTTTTGGTATGGTGCTAGGGATTGAAGTCAGGGCTTTCACACTGAGCATAAGCCCTTTTTATTTTTTACTTTGTGACGGGGTCAGTTTAGGCTCAAACTTGTGATCCTCCTGCTTCAGCCTCACAGCGTGCTAGGATTATACATGTGCACCATGTATAATTGCCTGGTCAGGCAATTTGCTCTTTATCCACCATTTCTGGACTCTTCAGCTCCTAGTTTTCCGTGCTTCATTATTTGTTTTTTTTTTTTTTAAACTTGCCTGCCTGCGGCCTTCATTTTCAAGTTTCTGCCTTCTTGTTTTCCTGTACTAGAGCAAATACTCAACAGAAAAACACTGGCAGTTCTCTTCCTAGCTTGAGCTCCAGTAATATAACTTACCAGTGGCGTGATTTGCTAAGTGTGGCAAAATTCCTGAGAAGGTGATTTCCACGTGCTCCGTCATTTCACTGCAGCCTGCCCTTTTCATAACATGCTTCAGCATGCTCTAAATCCAGCCATTGGGCTGTACCCATTGTGCTCTAAATGTGCTATGTATTTTTCCACTTTTTCAAGCTATTCATTTTGCCAGGAATACTCCCTCTTCCATGTCTTTATCCAGTCATCTGAAAATTTTTTTTGATGCCATCTGCCAATTTGTCTTTCCCTTTTTTTATTTTAAAGAGAAAAAGCAATAAAAACAATGATACGGAATTTAAAACAAGATGATAGGATATTAACAATAGTTCATATAATGCATATTGTTATCTTCAAAGTAGTTGCTCAGATTATCAAATATAGGCATGAAAAACTGGTCGAACATTATAAGCACAAACCATTCTTTTCAATGAACTAATAGACATTAATAGTATTATCTTGCTGTCTTGCGTATGAGTCATTCAAAATTTGAGCACTTGTTTTTCCCGTTTTTCTGAGTAAATGAATACTATCAGTATACTGAAAGGTTTCTGTGTTCACCTTTCGCATTTTGTCTGGAAGGCTAAACAATACTCCCCACCCCAATGTCTAGATCCTATTTCCTGGAGTTAGTGAATATTACTTTATATGGCAAAGATTTTGTAGATGAGATTATGTTAGAGGTTATTTTAGGTAATCACATGACCTACATGTATTCATGAGCATCATTATGGGAAGGAGGCAAAGGGAGATTTCCCACAGAACAGAAGAAGACTGGTCAGTGGAGCAGGACTGGGGTAACGCAGCTGCTCACCACGGGATATCTGCGGCCATCAGAACTTACCAGACGCCACACCGGTTCTCAGTTAGAACCTGCGGGAGAAGCAGGGCTCTACCCTCTTCTTGATTCTGTTTTCTAAAATTCCCTTTGGACTTCGAGCTTTCTGAAAATAAGACAGTAAATTTACATTTTTGCTTTCTTTTTTTGAAAAGATAGATACAACTTTTAACTAAGCAAAAATATCAACAAACATTTACAAAAGAAAACAGTTCAAAATACCACAGAACATATAAAAAGATGATCCACATCATTACAGTTAAAGGATCTGAAGAGACTGTTCTCTAGAGAAGATTACAAATGGCCAATAAACACATGGAAAACTTTCAGCATCACTAACCATTAGTGAGAAGCCCATCAAACCCGCAGTTATTTACCCTTTACACTCACCAGAATGTTTGTGATAAAAAGACAAAATAAGTGTGAGTGATGATGTGGGGAAATAAGAACATTTCTACACTGCTGGAAGTAAGAAAATAGAGACTTCCAGGAAGATGGCAACCAGGTGAGCAGCAAAACAAAGATCCTCCCTGATAGAGAGCTCCAGCTCAAGACAGGCTCGGTGTGCGGGAGTGCCGGGACCGAGGTCGCGAAGTTCAAACTGAATGTGTTGCTCTGCACTGCCCGGGCCGCGGCGGCGAGGCGCGCGCGCAGTGGGCCAGACCCTCCCACCTCCCAACCTGCGGCCAGAAATTGGCTTTTTAGCGGCTGCAGTGTGGGGCAGACTTGGAGCCCGTGCTCCTCGGGCAGGCTGTGGACCGGGGTGCCGCTCTGGTCCCCGTCCCCGCTGCTGGCACCCTCCTCGGGCTGCAGCCCGCAGGCACTGTGGTGGCTGCAATTGGCGACCCCTGCGAGAGTGCCGAGGAGACAGAGAAGCGCCAGGGAGCAGCGGATCGCGGGCGAAGCAAAAAATATCAGCACTTTGGGACCTTCCTGCCTGCGGATTCATAGACGGGTGAGCTGATTGCGCTCCGTGAGGGACCGGATCACTGAGTGGGGGAGGAGCTCGGCCCCCATGCCTGCAGGGACCTCTGGGCGGGCGGGCAGGGGAGCTGTTTACACGCCCCGGCCAGGTCTTTGGGTAGGGAGTAGCTCAGCTGACGAAGCAGGATCTCAGCAGCCTTTCGAGCAGAACCCTTAGCAGAAAGATTAAGGGACATTCCCCCAAAGAGAAGGAGCCATTGGAGCAGCCTTTGCAACAGACCTTTGCCTGGTGAACTGCCTCGGTAATTTATAGCTCAATAGTTTGAATCTGATATCCAAAAATGGGAAGACAGAAGAACAAAATGCAGTCTCAGAACTCAACCCCACCGAGAACAAGTCCTAGATGCGAGGAGATAGGGGAACCAGGAAGCCACATACCTGCAAGTTCTGAAACGATTGCATTCAAAATAAAGAAACGTTTCCAACAGGCCACAGAAGAGATTAAAGCAGAAATAAGCTACATACCTGCAATTTATGAAACAATTATGTCCGAAGTAACGAAACAACTCCATCAGGCCATAGAACAGATTAAAGCAGAAATTAGTCACATACCTGCAATCTTGGAAACGATCACATCTGAAGAAACAACTCCATCAGGCCACAAAAGACATTAAAGTAGAAATATTCTCTCAGACAAAAAATGAACTGAAAACCATAATGGAAGAAATGCTCTGCACACACAGAGAAGAAATAGATAAAAGAATAGAAGAAAATAGGAAACAAATGGAAACGTTACAAGAGCATTCTAGGAATGAATTACCAAGAATGAAACAGATCCAAAGAGATTGCCAGGAATTGAAAACTTCCACTGAAAGCTGGCAAAACCACTTAAATGAAGCCGAAAATAGAATTTCAGATCTTGAAGACAGCATGGCAGCTAATGAGTGTAAAAGGAAGGATCTCATAAAGTCATCAAGGATCCAAGAAAAATCAATCCAACAGCTGCAAGATGAGGCAAAAAGAAATAATATTCGAGTTATAGGAGTTAGTGAAACAGCAGGAGACAACACAAATGTTATAAAAAGAATATTTACTGAAATAATAGCAGAAAATCTCCCAAACATGGTAAAAGATACTGAAGTACAGTTAATCGAGGCATATAGAACCCCAACGAGCCATAACTCAAACAAAACCACACACAGACATATAATAGTCAAGATCCCAGATATTCAGCAAAAGAACACAATATTAAAAGCTGTTAGAGAAAGGAAACAGATCACCTATAAAGGAAAGCCCATCAGAATCACAGCAGATTTCTCAATGGAAACTATGAAATCAAGAAGAGCTTGGAGTGAGGTAGTACAGATTCTGAGACAAAACAACTTCCAACCCACACTGATGTATACTGCAAAACTATCCTTCAAATTCAGTGGAGAAATACAATATTTCTACGACAAAGAACAACTGAAGAATTTCATGAGTGCCAAACCAGCATTGCAAAAAGCACTAAAAGATATTCTAGACAGAGAAAAAAGTGACCACAATCCCAAGAACAACAATAGAAACAAACTCTCAAACAGAACAAGTAAGTAAACAGACAGCAAAAGAAGGAAAACAACAACAAGTAAATAACATGACTAGAATAAGCCAACATATAACCATTATAACCATTACTGTAAATGGCCCCAATTCACCAGTCAAAAGGAAAAGATTGGCAGAGTGGATTAAGGAACACAATCCAACAATATGCTGTATACAGGAAACACATTTTACTCAAAAGGAAATCCACAGGCTGAAAGTTAAAGGATGGAAAACAATTCTCCATGCAACAGGTCCCCAGAAAAAAGCAGGGGTAGCTTTTATGTTTGCAGACAATGTAAATTTCAAACTAAAAACAATCAAAAGAGATAAAGAAGGCCATTACATACTAGTTAGGGGAAAGCTGCAAGAGGAAGAGATAACAATCCTAAACATTTATGCACTGAACAATGGAGCACCAAACTTTACAAGTCAAATCTTAACAGATGTGAAAAATCAAATAACTAATAACACTATTGTAATAGGGGACCTAAACACCCCTCTGATGCAAAGAGAGAGGTCAACTGGACGAAACTCAGCAAAGAAATAGCAGACCTGAAACAAAAGTGTGAACAAATGGACTTAGTAGATGTATACAGAGTGTTCCACCCCACAACATCAGAATACACATTTTTCTCAGCTGCACATGGGTCTTTCTCTAAAATTGACCACATTCTAGCCCATAAAGCATATCTACCTAAATGCAAAAGAATTGAAGTTATCCCATGCATATTATCAGACCACAGTGCAATGAAATTGGAAATTAATGACAAAGAGAACTCCAAAAACCACATAAACACTTGGAAATTAGACAACAACGTCCTGAACAAACAATGGGTCACACAAGAAGTTAAAGAAGAAATTAAAAAATACCTACAAATAAATGAAAATGCAAGAACAACCTACTAGAATCTGTGGGATGCAATGAAAGCAGTCCTCAGAGGGAAATTTATAGCAGTGAACTCATATATAAAGAAAACAGAAAGAGCGCAAATAAATAGCCTAATGCTACACCTCAAACTCTTAGAAAAAGAGCAACAAGCCAAACCAAAAGCCCAGAGAAGGGAGGAGATTATAAAACTCAGGGCAGAAATTAATGCAATTGAGATGAAGAAAACTCTACAAAAAATAAGTGAATCAAAGAGCTGGTTCTTTGAAAGAATAAATAAAATTGATAAACCCCTAGCAAACCTTATCAAAAAAAGAAGGGAAAGAACTCAAATTCATGCAATAAGGAATGAAAAGGATGAAATCACTACAGATCCCACAGAAATCCAAAAGATCATTAATACCTACTTTGAAAATCTTTACTCCCATACGATAGAAAATACAGAAGAAATGGACAGATTCCTAGAAAGGTAAAAATTACCAAAATTGAATCAGGAAGACGTAAAAATCCTGAACAACCCAATATCAATTAATGAGATAAATGTCTTTAACAACTTACCAACAAAGAAAAGCCCAGGCCCTGATGGATTCACAGCAGAATTCTATAAAACATTCACAGAAGGTTTAATGCCAACACTCCTCAAACTCTTCAACGAAATCGAAAAGGAAGCAACTCTCCCTAACACAGTTCTGGAGGCAAGTATTATACTGACACCAAAACCAGAGAAAGACCCAACCAAGAAAGAGAACTATAGGCCAATCTCTCTAATGAACATAGATGCAAAGATACTCAAGAAAATACTAGCAAATAGATTACAGCGAATCATAAGGAAAATTATAGACCACGACCAGGTAGGATTCATTCCAGGAATGCAGGGATGGTTCAATATTTGCAAATCAATAAATGTAATACATCATATTAATACAGCCAAAGACAAAAACCACATGATCATCTCAATAGATGCAGAAAAGGCTTTCGATAAAGTCCAACATGCATTTATGTTAAAAACCTTAGAAAAAATAGGAATAGATGGTCTCTACCTCAATCTGATCAAAACCATCTATGACAAACCAACAGCCAACATCATACTAAATGGACAAAAACTGAAAACTTTCACTTTAAAGTCAGGAACAAGAGAAGGATGTCCATTGTCACCACTCCTATTCAACATAGTTCTGGAAGCATTAGCCAGAACAATTAGACAAGAGAGAGAAAGAAAATGAATAAGAATAGGAAAGGAAGAAGTCAAACTATCACTATTTGCAGATGACATGATACTATACATGGAGGACCCCAAAAACTCCACAAGAAAACTCCTGGAATTAATTGACAAATTCAGCAGCTTAGCTGGATACAAAGTCAACACCCAAAAATCAATAGCATTCCTATACACGAACGACAAACAGACTGAGAGAGAAATTGAGGAAAACATACCTTTTACAATAGCAACCAAGAAATTGAAATACTTAGGAATCAATGTAACAAAGAATGTGAAAGATTTATTCAGTGAAAACTACAGTACTCTGAAAAAAGAGATCGAAGAGGATTTCAAAAATGGAAAAACATACCATGCTCATGCTTAGGAAGAACTACCATTGTGAAAATTGCCATACTGGCCTCAACTCAAAGGTCAAAAGGAAAAGATTGGAAAACTGGATTAAGGAACACAATCCAACGATATGCTGTATACAGGAAACACATTTTACTCAAAAAGAAATCCATAGGTTGAAAGTTAAAGGTTGGAATACAATTCTCCATGCAACAGGCCCTCAGAAAAAAGCAGGGGTAGCTAT
>PVLD010014753.1:0-51137 GCA_004027595.1 Dinomys branickii | reverse complement strand
TTCTTCTCTGAGTCTGTGCTCCCTTTTAAGGCCTTAATGTATAATTACATTGGGGTTTGGGCCTGGTGGCAGATGCCTGCCCATTCCTCCAGTCAAAGAAGCAGCGACCACAGATACCCCAGTGCAGGATTTCCAGCAGCATCTTTGGCTCCAAATGCGCACCCCATACACCAACCACTGTGTATCCAAACAACCAGAGTGTTCCATGTTTTTCACAGAAACAGCAAATGTTGGGTTAGTTTGAAATGCGGTTTCCCCAGGAATAAATCTAATAAGGTCATTTGGGTTAATTAAAATGTGAAGAAAAAAAAGGTAGCTTGTAAGAGAAAACATTACTGTTCATATTCATGAAACAGACTTTTCCAAGACAAAAAGTTAATGACATTTGGTTCATTTTCACAAATTGCACACGGGGTAAAATCACACAGTTACTGCAGAGTGCTGGAGGCAAGCAGTTTGGTCATGGGAATTTGCTTTGTTTTGTTGTAAATGAAAAAGCTGTAGGAAACGCAGAGCTCTGATTAAAACTATGGACACAGTTCCTTCCTCCGCAGGACTCCAGATTGAGAATGCTGGCAAATGTCTGTTTTGGCTTCCAGAAGTAGCCCTAGTAAATTCTATGCACCAATGCACTGGCTAATAATGATAGTATCGGTTTCTCTATGAATTATTCTAAATGTCACTTAAGGACTTAAGAGTTAGCGCTCCCTCCTCTCTAAAGCTGGCTAAGGCAGCAGATGCGTGACACACCTCAACTTGACTTCTGATGGCTGCGCAGCTCACCCGCACCCCTCCCCTCGGAGCCCCCTGGAGGACCTCCGTTCATCTGCGGGAAAGGCGGCCGGGAAGGGGTGGAAGGAGGGAACGGCCACGGCCCCGGTCCTCACGATTACGTGGCCACGAGGAGCACAAAGACCCCCTCTTGGGAGCTACAAGAGCCTCATTCACGCTGCCGCTTCTGGGGGGATCACGCCCTTCTACCCCTCCGAAACCAGACTTTGTTTGCGGTGTGATCTACTGCTCTGCTGGGCAGGGCTTCCATTCACGCTATGTTAACTTTCATTTCGATCAACTCGGCCTTCGTGTAATTTGCTTATTGTGTTTCCCTGGTTCTCACTGAACACACAGTGCAAACAAAGGCAAAGATTGAAGCAATCATTTCAAAAAACGAGCTCACACTAAAAACACACAGGAGCGTCAAATATGAAAACGTGACTTTTCTCCCGTTTTTATTCTGGAGAGGAGGAATCCTCCTCGTCATCTTCCTCGTCTTCATCGTTGAATGAGCAGGGGGTCTCGCCTCGGGACTCGGAGCAGTGGGAGGCCGCGCTGCTGGACTGCTGACTGTTTGGGGCAAGGAGCTGCCCGGTTGCTAAGGCCACTTCAGCATCCAAGCATAACCCTTGGCTTACACTAGCAAACAGTTAGAAACACACAGGTTCATTAATGCAGTAGGGACAAGTTTTGCAAAACATAAAAACAGGAAGGAGGTGCCAGTGGCAATACCAAACAGCAGTGACATGGCCCTGGCTCACCCCCCCAGAGGCAAGGCTTGTGGTTTGCCTCTCTGTGCAAAAACACCTACCTGGATTGGGGTAAGGTGGCACCGGAGGTCAAGTCTAAGTTTGATGCTGACTGGGTGGAGTTCAAAAGTAGTCCCTGATTTAACCATGAAGGTCCTGTAGAAATATCTAAGAGACAGAGAAAAAACAGGCTCTGTGTATTTTGTGGCTGCTGTTGTGATAGTGCAAAAAAAGCACAGATAATTCAGGGCTAAGTCTGTTGTCAACCACAACTAGACTGTTCTGCTACCCCAGGAAGAACTCAGGTTTCCTCATCTTGAAGGAAAGTAGTTTCTAGAACACAGGACAGAATAAAAGACAAGGCAGACTGGGGAGAAAGAATAATGTAAAACTCACATAAACTCTCACTGCTCTCCTCAGAAGGGCCTTCCAGAAGGTACCGTGGGCAGTGCGTGCGAGCCTGGATACCTCTGTCCTCCCCCTGCTGAAGTGTGAACAGCCACAGCAAGAGCAGCTAAGGGCGGCGGATGGGCAGCACCTTGGGCAGGAAGCAGCCCTGCCAGGGAGCCAGCCACCCCACACACCTACTTCATCAGTTCCTGCTTGTGAACTCGGTGCTATTACTCGCCAAAGATCTGTTCTATTTCTGACAAGATTTTTCCTGGTGTCCTTTGCTTTATAATTCAAACTTGCCATTATTTTAAAAGGTCATACTTTTAACGAGGGATGTTTTTAATGCAGTCGTGTTTCTAACATGGTGAGACAGACATGGTTTACAGAAACTATTTTGGGTATAACCTGGCAACCTTGTTTTCTGTGCACAAGCCACGATTACATTACACCAATCAATTCTTACTGCAGTTTTACTGAATGCTTATCTCCCTACCTAGAATGTGAGTTCAAAGAAGGCAGGGAAGGGAACATAAACCATGTAAGTGACACTCAATGAGAACTGTCTCTTTCAGCAGTAACTTTAAGAAATAGAGAGTTGAAACATAAGAAAGTATTCTGAAAAATGAAACAAGTTTGTTTGTTTGTTTATTTATTTGTTTGTTTATTTATTTATTGTCTTTTTGAGACAGAGTCTAGCTGTGCAGTTCAGGCTGGCCTTGAGCTCACTTTGTAGCCCAGGCTGGTCTCAAACTCACAACGATCCTCCTGCCTCAGCCTCCTGAGTGCTGGGATTACAAGTATGCGCCACCATGCCTGGCTGAAACAACTTTACTTACATTGTAAGATAAAACCTAAGGTCCCCTCACAAAATATTATTTGTCAAAACAAACTTTTATTTAATAAAAATTCTTAAAATAATTGAAAAAAAAAAACAGCAACTGTAGTATACATACTGAGATTTGAAATTCTGGTATCCAGCACCTGTCTAACCAAGTGAGAAGCTGTTCCTACGTAGGAAAGGAGTAAACCTGAATTTTAGAGTGGCCTTGTGAACCTTTTTTCCTTACAGGGCAACTAAAGCAGCTGTAATTCTAAGAACAGACTTTAAATACATTAAATAAGCTGGGCATGGTGGCACATGCCTGTAATCCCAGCACTTGTGAGGCTAAGGCAGGAGAACTGCTACAAGTTTGAGCCCACCCTGGGCTATACAGTTAGTTCAGGGACAGCCTGAACTATACAGCAACACCCAGTCTCAAAAACCATCCCCCAAATCCAAAAGAACCGTTCTGTGCGAAGTGATGAAATTAAGGCCAGAATCCTGTGTGGAGTATTAACTACTATAAAGACCTCTGAACACTCAGTCTCAACACAGCTGTACAGCTATGTGCTTGTGTGTGAGCACACCAGGTTACATTTTCTTTTCATAGTGGACGGGAAAAGCCTACATCTCCTTCACATCTGCACAGGATCCACACAGTGGCTGCTCTCCCACTCTGACCTGGAGCTCTTCTGCCCCGTCCCACAGGAAAGGCACAGGTCCTTTCTTTTGAACTAACCAGAAATCTGTATCCCGGTGAGCAAGGTCATGAAGGGATCACACCAGGGAGCCTGCCTCACTACCCCAAGGCTTCTCACTGGGGACGGGCTGGCTAAGCCCCTCTCAGACCCTGCTGGACATCCAGTGTGACCGGGCTAAGGAAACAGCAGGACCCATGCCAGAGAGAGTGGGCAGCTGGCAGCCCCGGACAAGGGCTCAGGTGGCTGAGGGGGAAGCAAACAGGGGTCTCACTGGCAGAGGAAGGTGGTGTCAACATAAGAACTAAATTTGACAGAAACCAGACTTCAGTCAACAAACTCTTGCTCTGTGAACAAAGGCCAAAGCAACTAAAATTAAAATTACCATTTTGTTTATATTTCATATACTTTATTTTTTTTATACTTAATATACTTTAGATGAATGTGATCACTATATATATCCAAAATGTTCCAATAAAATCTGATTAAAAAAAGATTTTTGCATGACCAACATATCCAAATGAAAAGAGTAATTAATGTACAAAAAATATATAACATACTTTAGAGCTATACTATGAAAACGCTGTCAAGAAGGGACATGGGTGTGTTCAATACCCAGCACTGTGAAACAAAACAAAAAATGAAATCAAAACAACAACAACAAAAAGTGATACAGGAGCTTACACCTATAACCCCAGCTACTGGGGAGGCTGAGGCAGGGCTGTTTGAGCCAAGGTATTTGAGGCTGGCCTAGGTAACATAGTAAGACACTGTCTCAAAAAAAAAAAAAAAACAAAAACCCCACAAGACAAAACATGGTATAAAATTCTAAATGAGAACATGGCCAAGCACACTGTTTAATTCAAATTTATATTCAAATTATATTTGTAGAATATGTATTTCCAGGAATTACAACAATCATGATTTCTACATGAAAAATACCTGCATCACAGAACAAGTAAAACATAGTGTGTTTTCCAAATACATTCAGTATTTGAAACTCATAATAAAAAGACAAGTAGCTCAAACTATCTCCAAGGAAGATATGCAAATGGACAATAAATGCATGAGAAGATGCTCAACCTCATAAAGTTGTTAGGAAAATGCAAGTAAGGCTGGGCATGGTGACACACATGCCTGTAATCCCAGCACTTGAGAGGTTGAGGCAGGAGGAGCATTGAGAGTTCGACAATAGCCTGGGCTACAAAGTGAGCTCAAGGCCAGCCTGAACTGCATAGCTAGACCCTGTCTCAAAAAGACTTAAAAAAAAAAAGGTGGTCAGAGTGAGGGTACAGCTATGGCAGCACCCAGAATTCTCATGCATGAAGCCAAAGGTTTACAAAAGCTAAAATATGGGCAAGGGATAGTAACAAGGGTTAAAAAGAATGTGGAGAAACTGGAAACCCCTTACTGGGAGTGTTGGTACATGCCTGTAACCCCAGCACTTGGGAGGGTGAAGCAGGAGGATTGCTGTGAGTTGGAAGCACGCTGGGTTACACAGTGAGTTCAAGGCCAGCTTAAACTACACAGGGAGACCTTGTCTCAAAAAACCCAAAGAAACTGGAACCCTCATACATTGCTGGTAGGACTCTAGGAGCTCACTCTAAGGAGATGGTAGGCTATGCATGGGAATTACAGATAAAAATGTTATCTGTGGAGTCAAAGCAGTGGTGGAAGATGTAAGTGCTGTAGAGTCTAGGGAATTGTATTTTGTAGAAATGCAAGTTCATGATATAAACACAACCTACTCTATTTTGAAAGAACTCCTGAATTTATTATACAAATGCTACAAATTTCAATTTGGTGATGCAAGCATAGATTTGGTCAAATTCTGCAGCTCTCTCAACAAGCTCAGCTCTGTCCCCCTCACCTGGAGAAAGCAGAGCCTGCGCCGGGGACGTACCTGTGATATAACTTTCTAAAGCCTTTGGCACCAGTGATTTAGCGAGGTTCAGATCCTCCAGAGAGCACTTGCCCGACTCCAGGCCGAAGGACATGCCCATGCGCTTCAGCACTTCTATGTCATCGTGGATCTCAAAGGTGTTGTCAAAATTAAAAAGATATTCAAACCTGCCGAACAGAGCGAAGGACAGATGAGGCTTTCGGTAGTACTGGAGACATCGGGATGGTTTTAGACCCTGCACTTTGAGAATAAAGGCCTGACTTCAGCCATGGTACAAGAAACTGTCACCATTTGGAGCAGTAAATCACTTTGTTGTGTTCAGGGAAATGACTTTTCAAGTAATCCACTTCCAATTAAAACAGCTTTCCTGAGACAGATGGCAGAAGTTCGTATGTTTTTGGTTTTGTTTTTGTTTTCGAGATAAACTCTTGCTGTCTAGTTCAGGCTGGCCTAGAAATTCATGATGTAGCCCAGGCTGACCTCAAACTGGTAGGCTCAGACTTTTGAGTGCTAGGATTATAGGCGTGCACCACCATGCCCAGCTCAAATCCATGCATTTTAGTCCTAATGTTGTTGGCAAACAGGAGACAGAAGCTTTGTTCTAAACTCAGTGCTTTTCAAAGTTGTGTATAGTTTTGTCACAAAAGCAAAGCCTAACCCTGCACTCTGGGAGGCTGAGGCAGGAGTTCAAGTAAAACTGGGCAATTTACCTACGTAGTGAGATTCTGTCTCAGAATCAAAACCATGAAAAATGGCTGGGGATGTAGCTCAGTGGAAAGGCCCTGGGGGTCCAATCCCTGGTACAAAACAACAAAATGGAAGTCACTTTAGTTTGATGTGGTATCTAGACTATAGCTGGTTATTAGCTGTGAGGAAAACATATTTTGAAGGCTTACTTCATTTTCATGAGTCATCTGTTCACTACAGAATACTTTAGCTAACCACGAACAGAAGAGCTGTTTTGTTTTGTTTGTGACATGGTCTGGCCTGCTGTGTTGCCCATGCTGGTCTCAAATTCCTGGGCCCACGTGATCCTCCTTCCTCAGCTCCCAAGCACCTGGGACTATTGGCATATACCAGTATGCCTGGGTTAAATAAGAGACAACAGACTAAACTAACACTTCAATCCCCCTGTGAAAGACCAAGTAGTGAAATGTTTTTAAGAAAGTGTTATGTGTAATACTCATGTAGCGCGTTGCCACGTTTGTTTGCTTTTTTTTTTTTTGGTATCAGGAACTGAACTCAGGAACTTGCGCTTGCCAGGCAGGTGCTTGTGCCACTGAGCTATATCCCCAGCCCTTGGCACATGTTCTTAAGTGTCCGATCTGGGTCCCCAGCTGCACAACACAACAGAGAAGCTGCAGACCTCCGGGTCCCTGCTGGGCCTGTGATGCCTTCATCGTGGCCTGGGGGGAGAACGGACACAGTGTAGGTGCAGCTTCTCGGACAGTGGTAGCTTTTATCTTGCTGTGGAATCTCTATTAAAATCATGTAAGGGTGAAACATTTTATAACAGATATCTTAGGTCAGGGGAAAACGTAACAATTAAGCAAAATACCATGTTTAAATATCCTAAAGTATATGAATGAAGTACATTAATTAGGAAAAAAATGTGAAGTGCATTCTTCGTCAAAGAGATGATTTCACGCATGTGTTAACAGCAGATGGCTTTGTACACTTAATCCTCGTTGCGGGAAAGCCTCCTGCCTAATTAAGGGAAGGAGCACATCACCAAAGTAACAGCAGAGGGGCTGCGCGGCCACCTCTGACAATGGGTGTGCAAGCTGCCCCACACAGAGCAGCCGGGCAGGGCATGTGTCAGGGGCCACCCAAGGGGCAGTGCTCCACAGATTCTGGCCTGGGACAACAGTGCCCATAGTCCTCTAGGCCAACAGTTTCAGAGTTCCTTAATACCTTTTTTTTTTACTTAAAAGACTAGCCCTAGGAAAAGAATTTTATAATCTCCCACATAAGTAGTTAACTTTGGAGAGTGACTACAAGGTAAAGTTTTGGGGCTATTTCCTAAACGGATGCTAATAGTTCTCTTAAGTTCTTAATAGTTCTGCAAAGAATTTGTAAGTTCATGAATAATAATTCAGATACGTAACATTTGCTTACCACTGGTCTGACTCCTGTATTTATCTATGGTTTTTGTAAACTGGCAAGGTAAAATATTGTAGTTTTTTTTTTTTTTTTTTGGTTTTTTGAGATGGTCTGGCTATGTAGTCTGGGCTGGCCTTGACCTTGCTATGTAGTCCAGAATGCCCACGAACTTGTACCGATCGTTCTGACTCAGCCTCCCAAGTGCTGGGATTACAGGCATGTGCTATCATGCCTGGCTGTAATTCTTATTTTCTTTTTTGGTACCAAGAATCAAACTCACGACCTTGTGCCTGCCAGGCAGGCACTGTGCCACTGAGCTATATCCCTGGCCCTGTAATTCTTATGTTTGTGGAGGAAGAAACAAGATCTGACATAGGCTAAAAAACTTGAAAAATGGATCTGGCTGACTTCACAGCTTCCACAGTCTCTACTGTTTATTATGTCTGTAAGCATCAAATATATTTGAAACCCTCCTCACTGCATCTCTTGTTCCTGTGCGTGTTCCACATGTGCACACACAGGTATCCTCCTCTTAGGAGACCCAGAGTCCTTGCATGACAGAGCTAGGCAGGGGAAGCAACTCAAGCAGAGGAAAGACGCTTCTGTCCCCAAGGCAGTCCTGGGGATGCCTGTGACAGCGACCTCACTCCTAGCAGAGTCCAGAGTCTCCTCTGGCTTTCAGAAGAAGCCCAATTTGGACAACTACTGCTGACTTCTCGTAGTAACAGCTAACATTTACAAAGTGCTGGCCTGGAGTCAGCCCTTCGGGAATTACCTCCCTCAGTCCTCACAACAGCCGGGAAGACAGAAGTCCCACAGGATTGGGCACAGCCTGAAGATCACTGCTTTTCATGAAAGGTACAATAAATTTCAGAGGAATTCTGTATTTTTTCTTGCTATGATGAATATTAGCATCAATTTTAATGAAAATATATTAAAAAATTTTAAAGACGAAAGTAAAATGCTCAGCACCTTAATGTCAATTCATTACTAAGGAAAAGCACTCCTGACTCTGACAGAAAGAACCGAGAAACAATTGCTTAATGCAAACTGTTGATCTAGTAATGAACTATGATAGTGATCCCCAAGAACACCCTTGTCCTAAGCCCTCAGTGACATCTAACTTACTGTTGCCCGCTCAAAATTTGCATGCACATGGCACCTCACACCTTGGGCCAGGACACACCCCCCACAGGCATAGGACTGGGACTGGATTGGCGATAGCAGGTGAGCGCCTGCCCCACAGAAACCAGCCCTGCAGGGCGCTAGCGACGCTGAGCACGAAGCGAAGGCCGGGCATCCCAGGCCCAGGCCCTACTCACTTGTCACTGGAGATGCTACAGTCTATGACTGTCTTTCTGCTCGTGTTGATGATTATGAACGGCAGCTGAATGGTGGAGTTCAGCGCTGGAGGGCCCTGGTTTTGCTGTTCATTTTGTCGATTTCTCTGTACCAGGTTTTTGAAAGCAATTTGCTGCAATGTTCAATAAAAAAAAATGGTGATTTAATGGAGATAAGTGGGTTGGAATTTACGTGAATATATGTAAGTATAGTTTAAAATTAGAGAATTTAAAGGGGCAGTCCACTTACACTACTGAGCAAAAATTATACACTTTAGAAAACAGATCAGTACATTTCAAGGGGAGAAATATGGATGCGCACAGCAGCAAACATGGTCCTAACGTACGCACTGGGGCCCCTGGTTTTTATCCCCCATGGAAACAGGACCGCACAGATCTCAGGGGCCCGGCGACACTGAGTGAGAGCAACGCCAAGTGAGCTCCCTAAGAGTTTAGGGTCGAGTCACCTTTTCGTTTCCGCTGGAGGCAGGGTCTTGCTACGTATGTAGGCTGGTCTGGGACTCACAGGGACCCTCTCGCCTCAAGAGCCAAAGAAAGTGACCTTCAACAATACTGGCTCTTTTTGAATAAGGAAAATATACTATAAAATTTCATAGCTGGGAGGACCTTATGTAGTTCACTTTTTTCATCTGCTCATGAAACACAATGGTTTTAGAAAGACCTAAAGTTAGAACCATTCATTCCTTTAATTAACTGGTTTTATACAGATCTTCTCATGCAGTAGCGAGATTTCAAGTTATTTTTCAGCTCTTATGCCGAGGCGTTTATTTATTTCAGGTTTATGTCAGGTTAAGGCCTTAACTAAAGTTGGATTAAGAATGCTCGTATCTTAGCCGGGCCTGGTGACAGACGCCTGTCCTCCCAGCGCTCTGGGATGCCGAGGGTGGGGCAGCGCAAGTTCAAGCCCAGTACTGGAAAAGAAAATTACTATCTTAAAATGGCTCCATACTACCCCCTAAAAAGTGAACATTTACTCTTAAAATGAATAAAACACAGTGAGCACCAATGTACTCTGGCCACAATGGTGTAGCCAAAATCCATGCTCAGGGTCAGTCACTGTCACACCCAAGGGAGAACCGCTCTGCCATAAGCATACCCAGAGCACGTGCAGGCTGCACCCTAGACCAGTGTTCCGTGAGAGCGGGGAGGCGCACAAGCGTACGCATCCCGTGGTTTCTCTCGTACAAGGGCCCACATTGCAAATGAGGAGCAGCACAGAAGAGAAGAGGGTAGGGAGATAGAACTCTCTCCAATGGGAAGGGTTCACAGGTGGGGTGGGTGGGAGAGAGGGGGCGGAGGAAGAAAAACAATTTGCATGGACCAACTCCACACAAATGGGACTAAAGATCAAGGTCATTACCAAACACTCCCTAATAATGGACATTTTTAATCTTTTTTTTTTTTGGTGTTTTGAGACAGGGTCTTGCTATGCAGTTCAGGCTGGCCTTGTGCTCATTCTGTACCCCAGGCTGGTCTCGAACTCACGACGATCCTCCTTCCTCAGCCTCCCCATGCACCACCCCGCCCGGTGACATTTTTGAATTTTTATGACACTTATTATTTTGTTTACAAATTCAAATTGGTTCCCACTTATTGCTTAATGTATTTACTAGTGAGGGGAAGGTGTGTCCAAGCCCTGGAACTGGGAAAGAGCGTGGCGGTGGAGCACTCCCGCCCAGCTTCTCCCGTCGGTGAGAGCACGCGTCCCGGAGGCTCTTCCCATCCCTGCCTGGCTCTGTGTCGCAGAGCAGGGACAGCGAACTTTTAGAGGTGCCCACACTGCAACCCCAAACCGTTATTTTAATAGTAAAAAGAAAAATCATCTCCCATTCTCACTGGAATAATTTTATTTGTTGCCCTATTTATTGCAAAGTGCCAAAGCCGCATCTAAAGCTGAACATCTGATGCTCGGCTGCTGGGGCGACTTGGCTCTGAGAGGCAGGGAGGAGCCTGCGTGCCCGCTGCAGCTCACATGGCACAGGCTCGCTGCCACTGCCCTCGAGGCAGGGCAGGACGGGAACGGCGGCGAGGGAAATTCCGTGGAGATGCGGTAATATTCATGCTAATATATGTACTTGGTTTTAGAAATGAATGCTGAGACTCTACACTGAGCTGCACCCCAAGAGCAGATGGGGCTTGAGCTTGTTCTTCCAGCCTCACCCTCCGAGAGTGCTGCGATTGCAGATGTGCACCTCTACTGCTGGCTCCGAGTCCGTACAGGTAAGGTATTATGCAAGTCTGCGTATATTAATAGCACCAGAGGCTTTTTAGATGAGAAGAGTGGTAGAAACAAGTTTGTTTTCTGAGGCGATGGTGCCGGAGCCCGGGGTGTCACACCGGGCGGACACAGGCTCTATGATTTAGCTCTGCAGTACATACCTCCAACCTGTTTTTTGTTGTTTTTGATTATTTTTGCTTTTGGTACAAGGAATTGAACTCAGGACCTTGCACTTGGCAGGCAGGCGCTTGTGCTGCTGAGCTGTATCTCTGGCTTTGTTGTTGGTGTTTTTTAAAACAGGATCTTACTATGCAGTTCAGGCTGGCCTTGAACGCACTATGTAGCCCTAGATGGCCTTGAACTTGCAATGATCTTCCTGCCTCAGCTTCCCAAATAGTGGGAGTACAGGCATGCACCACCATGCCCAGACTGCTTTATTCATTCATTATTGACTGAGACTGGGTTCAGTATTTAGCCCAGGCTGGCCTTAAACGACAGCGATCTTCCTGCCTCAGCCTCCTGAGTGCTGGGACTACAGGCATGCACTACCACACCTAGCCTCTGCAGTTATTTTAATAGTGAAAAGAAAAATCACCTCCATTTTCACTGGAATAATTTTATTTGTTGCCCTTTGATTAACTTCCTTTAGCTTTTTCTTTCTCAGACTCATGAACATTGATTTCAGAGGCTAAACACCTTTAATTGTGTTCAGTTCTGGAAAAGATTCAAGGTCTGGGAGGCACAAAATAGGGCATGCAGACTGTCTTAGGTATGGCTCATGTATACTATTCCTTGTTGCCCACGTCACGAAGGTAAAAGGGAGGTGGTGGCATAGAGGTAGTAGATTCCTCGGTCATGTGACATTCGTGAGTTAGGAATTTACTTTAAAAAAAAAAAAATCAAACTAGCTTAGCCATAGCAAATAATTAGTGTTCAGAAACAACTAGTTAATTTTATTTTCTGTGACAACTTCATAAACAAACACCCTCCCCACCCCCAACACTGGGGATGGACGCCAGGGGCACTGTACCACCAGGATGCACCCCCGGCCCTTTTCATTTTCACTTTGAGAAGGGATCTCCTAGGGTTTCAGGCTGGTCTCACACTTGGGACACTCCTCCCTCAGTCTGCTAAGCAGCCGGAACTATCAATGTTTTCATGAACCACGCCCAGCTACACGCAACTTTACAAATCTTATCTGATGAAAGGAAGGAAAAAGAAACATCATGAGGAAGCAAGCTGTGTGTCTGTCAGAAGCTGTTGCTTTCAGTTACACTTCTGGTCTCAGCTTAGTGTTTGCAGTAAGCTGTCTCTGTGTATGCTGACAGGTTGTTTCTAAGTTGAAATCTGTAAATACAGTATTTGGCCTGAGGGGCAGCAGAAGAAATTTAGGACTTAAACAGAACTATGATCTTCCCTACACAACCAGAGAAAAGACATTCAACCTCATTCTTTGTGCTGCTCACCAAGGGATGTGGGTGTCACACCTGTATGAGGGCAAGCTCGCCCAGACGACTTTCTGATGCATGAACAGATCATTACAGGCTGCTGATACACAGGGTGCTTAAAAAGTGTGACCGAACGCCCCACACTCCAGAATGCCCCACTGTGCAGGGGGCTTCTGTGTGCAGCCTCCGCCACGCCTCAGCTGCTCTCTCCCTTCCCCGCCTCCCTTCCTCCTTCTTCCTCACCAGAGTGGCCCCAGATTCCTAGAAAACTGAGCATCTCCTACTCTCTGATTTGTATATGATGGTGAGAAAACAAACCCTGGAGAAAATATAAGCATCTTGCCGGGCATAGTGGCGCACGCCTGTAATTCCAGCATTCAGGAGGCTGAGGCAGGAGGATCATTGTGAGTTTGAGACCAGCCTGGGCTACAAAGTGAGCTCAAGGCCAGCCTGAACTGCATAGCAAGGCCCTGTCTCAAAGAGACAAACAAGCTGGGTGTGGTGGTGCATGCTTATAATCCAGCACTCAGGAGGCTGAGGCAGGAGGATCACTGCCAAGTTTGAGACCAGCCTGGGCTACAAAGTGAGCCCAAGACCAGCCTGAACTGCATAGTGAGACCCTGTCTCAAAAAGCCAAAAGGCCAAAAAAAAAAAAAAAAAAAAAAAAAAAAAAAAAAAAAAAAAAAAAAAAAAGGAAACACAAGCACCTAGAAAGTGAGAAACAGGCACCCATGATACTTAAGAATGCAACATATTCTGACCTCTGGACAAAGTATTGAAAAGATAAAGCTGCTATGGTATCTGCTAATGAGAAGAAAAAATTTGAAAAAAAAGAGAAGAAGGTATCTGCTAATGTTTTGGTACCTTTGGTTCTGAGAAGTGTATTGCATCAAAATTAAATAGGAACTACAGTCATTGAAATCACAGTGGACTACATGTCTGATGGTAAATGTCTTCACACGAAGACATCTTCCTAAGAAAACAGAAGGATAACGTCTCTCTAGCTTATCCTATGACGTCTGTGTGATTAAACTGAAAATGGCCACGCTTTACTTTCTGCTGGAAATCAATTTTTATACCACATGCAATTAAAACAATAACAACAACAACAAACTGTCTACTTTGTGATTTACCCTTGCATGATTTTACACAAGAGTTCTATAATACTTCTGAAAAGTTACCCAAGTTCTAGGCAATTATCCCAAAAAGTATGAACATAGATTTTTAAAATTTTTATGTTTTGGTACTGGGAATCAAACTCAGGATGAGAGAGATTTTTTTAAACTACAAAATTCCTTTCTTTTTCTTCCTTTCTCTTTGTGGTACTGGGGATTGAACTCAGGGCCTTCCCACTGAGCCACACATGCTCAGTTCTTCTATGCTAATTTCTCCCCAGGCTGATGATTGGTCGGGCTGGGCTTGGACCTGCGCTCCTCCCACCTCAGCCTTCCAGAGCGCCAGGGTGACAGGCGTGCACCCGGGATCAGTGTAGAATTCACTTTTCTAAAGCAGAGGTGCATTTCAGGGTTTGGTATTTCTATAAAGCTTATCAAGTCGTTCTGTCATTCACTGATTACAGATCTGATTGTTTTACTTAAAGCTCCTAAAAGTTACATAGTACTAAAGATACTCCAATGTAAGGACAAAACAAGAGGCTCTGACAGCTTACATCTGGAGTAAGGCTGACAGCAGAAGGAACCCAGAGCAGACCTATGGCGACAGCTGAGGCTGGGAGAGGCTCTGATCACAAAGCACACTGACCTCGAAAGCGAGCGGAGAAGAGACACCCCGGCCCGGGAGGGGACTAAGCCCGCAGTGTTTACCTGTAGGAGAAGTTCCTGCAGCTGGGCTCGCTTCTGCTTTATCCGTTCTATCCGCCTCTGCTTCTCTACCTTTAAAATATATAAGTTATAAAATAACACAAAGCACCATTCCATCTTCAGGCACTTACTCTAAAGTAGCAAGAATTTTTCTTACAGAAGCCCAGTCTACTTTGACTGCTGAATAAGGTGAACTCCACGCTTTGGGGGGAAGGGCTGGGGCAGGGAGGCGGGCACAACAGAACCAGGCCTTAGTACTCGCAAATGAAACCATCCACGGAACCCACAGGCACCACTGCGCTATGACACTTCAGGGATGGGGCTGAAAAACAGGGTGAACGTTTAACACTGAAAAAAACTGGATCACAGTGAAAGACACGGCACGAATTCCCCTCCAGATCTCCCCCTTGCTTCAAAACACACCTGCCCCAGCACTGCCGCCCCTCTCTCAGGCAGTTCTGGAAGTGCTCTCTTCTGGCTTTATCTGCACTGTGGTGGCTGCTTTAGTGTTCTGAATCGATTTCAAATGTTCATCCTTCAAGGTCCCTCTGACTTGGGAGAGGAGCCAGATCCAGTGATTACGCTGGAAAAGGACCCGCCATGCTGGCTGGCACTTAGCAACCACATTCACGGGCTTTTTGATCACACCTCTTAAAGACACCCATGTTAAGAGGACTTACAGAACCGCTTCAGAAATGGCTAAGGACGAAGAGATGATTGAGTTCACATGGGACAATGATGTTCCCAGTGAAGAGGGGATTTTGTCTTTTACTGTAATACATTTTTAAGCATTCACGCTGTGTTTTGATTATGCTGTGTATGAAGGGGGTCCTGCAAGACTGTAACGGACCCAGAATCTCCTATTTCACAGCAATAGCAGCACAAAGCATCGCCCATGCGTTTGTGGTGACTCTGGTGTGAACGGTCCACTTCCCTGCCAGTCGCGTAAAAGAGCACATACGACTGTGTACAGTGTCTAGTGCTGGACCCTAAATGACCACCTTGGTGGCTTATGTAGTTGGTCTCCATTTTTTTTTTCCTTTTTGGTCCTGGGAATCAAACTCAGCACCTCGCACATGCCAGGCAGGTGCTTGTGCCACTGACCTGTATCCCCAGCCCTTCACACTACTCTTTATAATCATTGTCTTAGACTATGAGCCTCCTTGTAAAAAAGCATGCCGCGTCACGCTGGCGGCGGTCTCCACAGCCGAGGAGGCCGCTCTGCACCATGAGCCCTCATGGTTAGGTTTCCTCAGTCTCGGATAGGTGCTCACACAGCCTAACAGTGAAGTCAACCAGGCATGCGTTTTTCGGGAATGGCTAAGGGATAGTGACTATCACCTGGTGCACAACATTTGGTGCTATTATTATTTTTATTAAAAAAAAATTTTTAAAAATCTTTTTGGGACAGAGTTTCACTATGCAGTTAAGGCTGGTCTTGAACTCACAAAGATCCTCCTGCTTCAGCCTCCTGAGTGCTGGGATTACAGGCATGCGCCACCACACCCAGCCTATTATTAAAATTCTTACCAAAGTCAGTAGAAGCATTTAATTTATATTTATTCTATGTGCTAGCATTTTATATACATTATGTTAATTGATCTTCACAAACAGCTAATGATTTTGGGTAAGGGTTTTTTATTTTTGAGGTAGGGTCTTGCTATAGTTCAGACTGTCCTGCTTCAGCCTCCCACGTACTGGCGTTACAGGCATAAACTACCACACCTGGCAAAGTCTTTAGTTAGTGAGCAGAGCTGCTCACAGAGAGCTTCCTTGCTGCTGAAGGTGCACTGCCCACCTCTAGGTGGTAAAGAAGAGCTGGGTGGCAGATCTGGCTTTAAACTGCTATTTTCTCAGTCTCTCGACTGGCAAGATAGCAGCTATTAGGCTCTGAATTTCCTTGCAGTTGAGTTTCTTGCTGTCTTCTTCCACAGGAGGCCACTAGTTTGGACTGACTGCATTAGGCCCAACACCAAATCAAAATGGAGCGGCAGGTGCTCAAGTTCCGGGCCACCAAGTTACAACTAAGCTGCTTCCCTCACCTCCCAAGGAAGCGAGAGAGAACACACCTAAACCCCCAACAGGCCGGCTGAGGGCAGTCTCCTTTGTTCCCATCTTTACAAGGAAAGTAACTTTCTTATTACTATTATTTTGTCTTTTTTGAGACAGGGTCTCGTGAAGCTCGGGCTGGCCTTGAGCTCACTCTGTAGCCCAGGCTGGTCTTGAACTCGCAATGATCCCCCTGCCTCAGCCTCCCGAGTGCTGGGAGAGAACTCACTTTTTGTTCTGTTTCTTTCTTCAGTCTTTTTCCCTGCTTATAAAAAGCCAATGTGCTCTGCCCAGAGTACTCGTTCTGTCATACTTACAACGAAGCGTTGCCCATTCTGTGACCACCAATAAAGGGAATTACGATCTTTAAAGCAGTCTTTTTGTCTTTTGACTATTTTCTGTTTGCTCCCAGCTACTCAGGCCTGCACTGCAAGGCCCACTCGGCCCCTCTGACCACCACCTTCACACTGTCACGCTGATTACTTGGAACGAACCCAAACACCAGAGCGGCCTTCTGTGTTGGCAAAGATGCTGAGGGGTTTCCCACAGCATCCATGGTCAGAGCCCCTCCCTGCCCACAAGCCCACACGCAGTGAGGTCAGGCCACACGGACCCTCTCCCTAACCCACCTAACCCTGGCTGACATGCTTCACCGAGAGCACAGCCCGCGCCCGCTCTTGACTTCCCTCCACCGCTTGGCCAACTCCTACTCCTCCCTCAGGGCCGCCTCCAGGCTTATTTCCCTGGTAAAGACCTCCCTGGTCGCTCTTTCTAGACAATCCACACATACTTCTTTCATAGGAAGAATCACATTGTTCTCTCTTTTTCAGTGCTGGAGATGGAACCTTGGGCCTCATAAATGCTAAGTAAACACCCTTCTACTGGGTTACATCCCCAGTCCACGGGAGCACAGATTCCTGGTACCTCTTTTACACCTCTCCTCTCCCTGGTTAGAATGAGGTCTTCATTTTAGGGTTAAGTTTTGTCTTGTTTAACCTGTGGTTAATTAAGCATATGGCAGATGTCATAGATTTTTGCATAGTGAGCCTTTGGTATCAGTTTAATATTACTGAGAATATGTTCAAATAAATTCTACCGTCCTAGGTGGAAGAAAATGCAATGGGAAGACAGTTCCACCTCAGCACATGATACTATTAATTCCACAACCTCTGAAAAATGAATGGTTTCTCTAGCCATTCATAAATATAAAATACCAAATAGCATTTATTTGCTGGGAGGGAGAAAGGACTGAGAAAACCATAAAACCAACCTTAATTCCCCCAGAACTGTAATTAATCCTTGGTTTACTCCATTTACAGCCACAAAAGTAAAATTAGATCATTAGCAGTAGACTGTCAAGGAACATGCTTATTCAGGGAAGATTTTCTGTAGGGTTTAAAGTTAACAGAATTTGAAGTGTTTTTTTATTTTTATTTTTATTTTTTTTATTTTTATTTTTTTTTGCGGTACTGGGGATTGAACTCAGGACCCGCCTGCACTTGCTAGGCAGGCGCTTATTCCACTGAGCTATATCCCCAGCCCCCGAAGGGTTTTACACACAACTCCAGATTCATGTACACTGAACGCTCCACCTGTTCTGACAGACACAACTGAGTGGCCGTCCTGCTGGTACTGACTAGACTCAAAGGTGAAATGTAACTTTTGTAGCTGCATACAGAATACTGTACAACCAACCCAGGAAACAGCCAGCTGGATCTACACAGCTTCGCCATGCATCAAAGCATTGGCTAGAATAAGAGATTTCTATTACATAATTCACCAAAAATGTATTACACGGGTGCTTAGAATTAAAGCGGAGTGAAATGAGTAACTTCTCTAAGAAACAGCCAAAGTCAAATTTAGTCATTACATTGTTTACAAGACTAACTGCGCACCACATCTCCGCAGTCTTAACACTCTACATTGTTAAAAGAAAATGCCAGCACATATGAATAAGCTGGGAGCACTTAACTACTCTATGATTACTCATGTGTCTCAAACTAAAATGCATCTGCAGTAAAACAACGCGAACTACCACCCGAACACTGGCATTCCCCACTCACCTCTAGGTTCTGACATTCCTGAGCGGAATTCGTAGGCAGACCAATCCATTTGATTTCTTTTTTTTCCTTTGAAATTATGTTCATTGCCATGAGCACGTTTAAGGCATCATAAACTCTTCGCCTGATGTTCTTCTGATCATAAGCCTGCTAAAAAGATTTTTATTGAGTGATAAATTTTAAGGGTTAAGACAGTCATATATTAATTATCAAATTAATAATGTTATAATAGCTTTAAAGTACTGAAAGGATTGATTTTATCTATCTATCTATCTATCTTTCTATTTATTGGTACCGGGAATCAAACTCAGGACCTTGTGCTATCAGGCAGGCGCTTGTGCCACTAACTATATATCCCCGGCCCTGAAAGGATTCTGTGTTCAGTAAAAATATTCTTCAAAATTAAAGATGAAATAAAGACACTTTCAAACAATATGAAACATCAAATAATCTTAGAAATAAAAATATGTACCATCGGATCTACATTAAAAAATATTAAAAGGGACTTCCCCAGCTGGAAGAAAGAACATTTAAAATGGGAGTGTGGAAATGCAGGATAGAATGAAGAACAACTCAAAAGATAAAAATCACAGGGTGTGATGGTGCATGCTTGTAATCCCAGCACTCAAGGGGGCTGAAGCAGGAGGATCACTGGGAGTTCGAGGCCAGCCTGGGCTACACAGTGAGCTCAAGACTGACCAGCACTACACAGCCAGACCCTGTCTCAAAACCAAAACAATAAAACCCAAAACAAATGGTAAATGTGGATAAATCTCAATATAATACTATATTTTAAAAACATCTTATAGAATACAGATTATATACAAAACTAATATATAACAACAGTACACACACATCTGTATCACCTCAGAAAGGAGTAGTGGCAGTATTCTAAGGCCTTGGATTGTCTGGATTTTAGACTTAAAAAAAAGCTGGGCATGGTGGCACACGTCTGTAATCCCAGCACTTGGGAGGCTGAGGTAGAAGGATCGTTGTGATCTCAAGACCAGCCTGGGCTATAAAGTGAGCTCAAGGCCAGTCTAAACTGCATAGTGAGAGCCTGTCTCAAGACAAAAAAAAAAAAAAAAAAGATTTAAAAAATATCAAGTTTGCATACTTTAAGTTCTAGATACAATTGTGCTTCTTAAAATGTGGCCCATGGACCAATTCTCAGTGTAAACAGCTTTGGGTTCCCAGTGGAAATAGGAGCTCACCCTGAAGTGCAAGGGCTGTACCACCAAGCACTCTCTCTCTGTCTCACTCAGCCCCAGCCTCCCCTCCTCTCCCCTCCATTTTTTTTTTTTTTTTTTGGTACAAAGACTTTTTCAATGAAGGAAAACTGTGATGACTTTGATGGCAGAACAAGTTCTTTTATTTACCATGGATAGGGAGTCCCTAATAGCAAAAACCAGTTAGTTAAATGCACTGGTTCAGGATGGTGGAAGCCAGGCCTGGTGGTAAAAGCCTGTAATCCCAGCCACTTGGAGACCTACACAGGAGCACTGGCAAATTCAAGGCAAAGGGGCAACTCTGCAAGACTCTGCTCGAAATCAAGGGCAAAACTACACCTGGTGTCACATGTCCAACCCTAGTGCTCTGTGAGGCTGAGGCAGGAGGATCGCAAATTCTTTCCTACCTTGAACAACACAGTGATTTAGCAAGACCGTACCTCAAAATAAAAAGTGAAAGGTCTGGGAATGTACCTTAGTGGGAAAGTCCTGGGTTCAATATTCAGCACACACACAAAAAAAGGGTGGGATCTAGTTAGACGTGGTAGCCTATGCCTGTAGGTCCCACACTCTAGGAGGCTGAGGCAGGACAATTAAGAAGAAAAAGCAAGGGCTGGTGATATAGCTCAGTGCAATGGTCCTGGCTTCAATCCCCAGTATTGAGGAGTGGGTGGTGGAGAACAAGGACTCCATCTGAATATAAAACTAAACCTGAGTAAGTGGGGAATTAAAATTACAGAAATGAATGTAAATATCAAGAGATCCCAACACTGCAGAAACAGTGAAAATGTAACAAGAGAAGTCACGAGGCAGTCAGGTAGTGATGCTGATGCTTTTCCTTTTCACACTGGAAGGGACACAAATTCTCTACATGAATATGATCATTATGTATATCCACAATGTACAAATAAAAGCTAATGAAAAAACAACAAAGCAGATTAAGTAACATAATAATAAGGCTTTCCAGCACAAGGTAATGTATTTAAAGGCATAAGACAACTCTAACCATGTTGCTATTCTCTTTACAGTTAGTACTAAGATAACCAACATGAATGCTGTAGTTGGGCCGAGGATACAGCTCAGCGGCATAAGCACCTGCCCAGCAAGTGCAAGGTCCTGAGTTTGACTCCCAGCACCAAAATAAAAAAAAAGAATGCTGCAGTAGAGGGGAAAGGTGGAAGATGTGAATAAATGTAAGTACACTAATGTCCTTATGTTCCCTGAGAGATGTCCACAGGCGATCAGGAACAACACACACAAAAAAAAAAAAAAAAAGGAACAACACACACGGTGTGATACCTAAAGCTATTGAGATGTCCAACTGCGGAGCTCAGACTCTCAGCCCACCAAATCATAAGAAGAATAACAACAGTAAGCAAACAGGAGAACAATACTATGTATCTCCTGCGGTGCTGGGAGAGGACAGTAAATGTGCCCTTAGACTTTGGAAAGTGCTAAGAGAAATGCCTCGCTGTAGTAACACCTGAGCGAAGAGAAGCCGCTCGGGTGCTCGGCAACGTGTTTCAGTGCGCCAGCCTGGCCAGAGACCCGTCTTGACACATGCACCGTGCTTGCGCCAAGCACCTGGACGGCGCACAGGAGGAGAGCTCAGCGAGGTGTGAGGCCAGACCACAGCGGCTGCAGCTCAGATAACACTTTGGCTTCCACTCAGAACCAGGATGCTGTATACTTTTCAAGGCCTCAGAGAGTATTAAAGGAAAGAAAATACAACCGAGAACACCATCATTATGATGGCTCACAAGGCACCCTTGATGCAATCCAAAACAGAAATGGTTCAGCTCACATTCTTTGGTTAATAAAAGTAAACAATAGATAGCAACAAACAACAATAACTCCTGAACTATAAGAATTTTTTTTTTTTTTTTTTTTTTTTTAGCTTTTTCAGACAAGGTCTTGCTGTGTAGTCTAGGCTGGCCTTGAGCTCACTCCGTAGCCCAGGGTTGGCCTCAAACTCGCAGTGATCCTCCTGCCTCAGCTTTCCAAGTGCTGGGATTACAGACATGTGCCACCACGCCCGGTGGAAATGCTTTCTAATATAGTTGGTTCTTAGGTCAAAGAGGACTTAAAACTAAAGTTAGAGAATATCTAAAATAGTATATCACAATTGATAGTATAAGGATACATCAGTGCTCCAGAGGCAGTCATACTCATAAAGGCTTTCACTGCTAAACAAAAATGAAAGTGTATAAAGTAAGGCAGGTGCGGTGGTACTCGCCTGTGACCCCAGCATTTGGAGGGCAGTTATGCTCACCTCTGTACCATCAGCATGATCGCAGCACTTGGGAGGCTGAGGTAGGAGGATCCCTGCAAGTTGAAGGCCAGCACAGGCTACACATAGTGAGTCCAAGGCCAGCCTGAACTACATAGCGAGACCCTGTCTCAAAAAACAAAACAAGACAAGAAACGAAACAAGGGCAGAGTAGGTAGCTCAGTGGTAGAATGCTTCCCTAGCATATGAGGCCTTGATTGCTTTGTGTGTAAAATAAACTAGAATCAGTTTCATTGTGCATATGTACAAGGAGTTTCTGGAAGGATGTTCAAGAAATCAGTGAATGAATATTACCCATGAGAAGCAGACTGGGGACTGGGAAAAGGGGAGATTTTTAAATTATATGCTATTTTGCACAACTGGATTTGTTTTTTAAACAGCTTTTCTTTCAAAAATAAGATTTTCTTGTCAACTTTAGACAACGAATAAAAGGTTCAGAAAGTATATGAAGTCACTGGTAAATCACTGAATATATATTTACAAAAGATGCTCCTTCAGTAAACCCCCAAATTGTTTTTCAAAAAAAATTTTAAAGTGAATAAAAAATAATAAAAAAGATTAGAAACCATACAGAATTTCACTAAACAAGATGATAGGAACTCAACAATGGTTGCTATACTGCATGCTGTTGTCTTCACATTAGTTCCCCAAATTGTTTTTGAGACAAGGTCTTGCTATGTAGTTCAGCTGCCCTTCCACTCATTATGTAGCCTGGGCTGCCTTAACTTGCGGCAATCCTCTTGCCTCAGCCTCCCAAGGGTTCGGATTACAGGTATGTGTGCACCACCATGCCTGGCTCCAAGATTATTTTTTAAAGATTTCTTTGTTTTTATAAATAACACAATAATTTTTCGCCAATCAAAACAAAAAAGAAAACATCCTGAACATACAATTTATAAAATCAAGTAAAGGGCTCCCAGCTTACCTGCTTCCTCAAATGTACACCACAGACTACCCTAAGGGGTGAAAAGCAGCATCACCCATCACAACCTACACCAGGTGCACAATCTACCTACCGAATCCGCGGCCAGGTGATTATTTGAGTTGGTGAACTCTGACACCAGCTCATCAGCTACTTCGTTGTACGACGTTGTGCCTTTCCGCTGCACCTTCTCACACACCTTCATTGAAAAGTGTCTCAAGCCTTTCCCATTTTTATCGCCTTTTTTGCTTCGTTTACTAGAAAAGAAAAAAAATTTGTGAGAAAAAGTCTATGCTATTGATCAGAGGCTTCCTTTACAAAACTGTAAGAAAGAATGCAAGTTTTAGCTTCAAGTGGTAACAAATTTAAATTAAATACAAAAGAGAAAGTGCTTTCAAATTAATTTTTGTCTTAGGCTAATAAAGTATAAAGCACTTTCTATACACATCATTCACTTATTCAGCAAACTTTTACTGACGAGTTACTGTCATGTCAGACAATATTAACACACGGCAAAAATAAATCAGCAAAAGCGACAAAACCCGGACCTACAGCTTGTACACTGTCGGCATTTCTATTTAATACTTACCTTCGTTTACTATGTGCATCATGTACACTGCTTTTCCCCAAAAAATTAAAGCACTAGGGTTCTCAATTTATGTATCTTCTTTTGTGTGTGTGTGTGTGTGTGTGTGTGTGTGTGCGTGCGCTAGGGATCCAACCCCAGGTCTCCGTGAATGTTAAGCACACTGTACCATGGACCTGCACCCCTAATTCTTAATTTCTTGGGAGTTGGTAATGGGGAATAAACTAAAGGTCTTCCCCTTGAGCTGCATCCTTGGCCTGCTTTTTACTTATTATTTATTATCTTTTTGAGACAGGGTCTCGCTCTGCAGTTCAGGCTGGCCTTGAGCTCACTTTGTGGCCCAGGCTGGTCTCGAACTTGCAATTATCCTCCTGCCTCAGCCTCCTGAGTGCTGGGAGTACAGGCGTGCGCCACTACACCTGGCCAAGCCCACTTTTTATTTTGAGACACAGTCTTACTAAGTATCTAAAATGTCCAGGCTGGGTTTGAACTTGCGATCCTCCTACTCAGCCTCCAAGAGGGCTGGCACTACAGGCGTGTGCCATCATGGCCTACTCCATGTTTAGCTGATGATCACTGGTATTTACATTGGATGTCAGTCTTCAGTTAAGTTTGGTTAATCCCAAACTTAATTTTGATAACTGAATCATTAATAAGGCGTTTCAGTTCCACTAGCATATGAGCATCAGTTACACGCTAAGAACTGTGTGAGGCACCAGAGGTACAAAGACTCAGGTAAAATTCTTTCCCTCAGCAGGAAGCTTGGAAGATTAACAGAGAGAGCAGACACATAACGACAAATAATTCCAATATAATAAAGTAAGCACCATGTCAGGACTATTCAGCATCCTAAGCACAAAGAGGAAGATCCAATTTAACCCTGGGCAGATGATCTGTCAGAAGGAAGTCATGAATGAAGAGTAAAAGCCAAGGGAAGGAGGTTGGAATGGCTGCCAGGCAAGACAGCCAACAGCAGCAAGGCGGCCATATAGGCAGGTGAAACAGGTCAAATACGTAAAAGACTTACACACAGAGCAGGGTTACCCAAATATAAAATGCAGCTGGGCGTGGTAGCGCACACCTGTAATCCCAGCACTTGGGAGACTGAGGCAGGAGAATGGTTGCAAGTTCAAGGCCAGCCTGGGCTACAAAGTGAGCTCAAGGCCAGCCTGCACTGCACAGTGAGACCCTGTCTCAAAAAGACCAAAAACAAAAACAAACATAAAATGAGAGGCAAATGAGGAGGGAGAATGGTAGGTAAGCGGACAGGCTCTTATGTGCCATACGAAGGAACCTGGGCTCCACCTTACAACGTTCCATCAGTACGACTGTATTCACGGACAAATTATTTACACCTTCTACTGTGTTGTCTACATCAAGAAAGAAACATTGAGTATGCACTTCTGAAAAGAATGAGACAAGGAAGGGACACCCCCTTTCTTTTCCCTACACCCCCAAACACCGCCGATGTACTCTGTGGAGCAAGCAGCTCACAACAGACTGCTCTGCAGAGCAGCAAGGCCACTGCGTGATTTCAATGTGTGGGGGCCACATGCGACTCTCAGTCATCATAAGACTTTCAAATTCTTGCTGCAAACGAAATCAATTTATAAAGGGCAGAAACACAATGACAGAAAGACAAGCTGAGAGGTTATTCCAATAGCCCAGGCAAGAAATCATGAGTCCTAAGTTTGGGCCAGTGTTAGGAGAGATGGGGTTGCAAAATGGTGATTCCTAACTTTTATATTAATTACATGCTAAAACATATCCCTTTTACTTAATCCAATATATCTAAATATTGTGTTTGCATAATGAGCATTTGATAGTTATTCATGGCTTTATTCTGCATTGTATGTTTAAGTCTGAAATACTGGGCCGGGATACAGCTCAGTGGCACAAGCACCTGCCTGGCAAGCACAAAGTCCTAAGTTTGATTCCTGGTACCAAAAAAAAAAAAAGTGTGAAATACTACTTCTTTTTTGTTTTTGCTTGGCTGATTTTGGGTGGAGGTTAAACCAAGAACCTCATGCATGCTAAGCAAGAGGTCTTCCAATGAGCTACACCCCTAGCCATTGTTTCTATTTTGTATAGGATCTCACCATTCTCTTTTTTAAGTTTTTGTACTGAATCTACCTAACGTGGTGAGCACACATTCATTTATAACTTATAGCACACGGGCCAGGCGTGGTGGCGCCCACCTGTAATCCCAGCACTCAAGAGGCTGAGACAGGAGGCTAGAGACCAGCCTGAACTACACAGTGAGAGTGAGACCCCATTTCAAAAACACAAAGAAAACAAAACAAAAAATTTATAGTACGCTCTTCTTCTGTAAGATCTCATTCATTAAAGTCTTACATTTACTGGCTCATTTTTTTAACTTCATTTTAGGCTGGCTTTGAACTTGTGATCCTCTTGCCTCGGCCTCTCAAGTAGCGAGGATGAAAAAAAAAAAAAAAGTAGCTAGGATGACAGGTGTGCACCATCATACCTTACCTATTCTATCTAATCCCTTCAGGGCTTGCTGTGGGCCTCCTGTATTCATGTGGTATTAAAGAAGGCAAAACCTCTTGTCAATGCAACTGATACCCTCAAAACTGCCTGCGGTGCTTGCTAATAAATGAGAAAAGATGACTAACTTAATAGCAGTGAACATCCCTTCGCCTACAAATTGGAGCTTGATGTGTAATTCTCGCCAAAGCAAATCAGGGCTTCTTGGAGACACGACTCATTCCAGGACTACGGCAGGAAATGTACACTGAACAGAGAATATCCTGTCATAGCAGGTAACAGAAAGTGTAAAGACCACTACAGCCATATCAAAGGGGTCTGAAGGCCAACGGGAAGATGCTCCCCGGGCACAGACACACAATTAAGGCTTCAACAGTGCTAAGAAGAGTGGTGCACAAATTTACCACATGTGTTTACGTTCACAAGTTTCTAAGGACATTTTTAGGGCTGGAGGTACAGCTCAGTGGGGTAAGTGCTTGCCGCTAAGCACTAAGGCCCTGAGTTCGATCCCCGGTCCCGAAAAAAAAAAAAAAAAAGGGAACGGATGTTTCCTTCTTTCTAAGGACATTTTTAACAAGGAAAACTTGACCACCTTTTGAGGAAGACAGAAACAAATTCATTAGCTTGAAAACTGGTCAAAAGGGGGACAGATCAAGTGTTTATTCTGCTTTTCAATACAAAGTATGACTCCAGGTCGTATTTTGACCACTTCAAACAGGAGAGGAGGCCGAGTGTTGTGGCATAAAAGTTGTGCCAATCACCCGGGAGGCAGAATGAAGGAGTCACAAGTTTGAGGCTCATCTAGCCAACTAAGAAAAAAGAAAATATAAAGAGAGAGGAGGGCAGGTGGTGCACACCTGTGATCCTAGCACTCCAGAAGGCTGCAGCAGGATGACTGCAAGTTTGAGGCCAGCCTGGGCAACTCAGTGACTTAGCAAGACCCTGAATCCATCCATCCATCCATCCATCCATCCATCCATCCATCCATCCATCCATCCCATCAATAGATCCATCCCATCCATCCATCCCATCCATCCACTGCTCCCATCGCTCCATCCATCCATCGTCAATCAATCAATCAATTGATTTCAAGAACTAGGGATACGGTCTGGTGAGAATGTCTTGGGTTCAATCCTCTGTCCTCGGGGGGTAGATTTTGTGCCAATATAAAATGCACTGAGAATTAGAATAACCTTAATTGCACCCCACAAAAAATGAGCATGTCCAGGCATTAAGTATCACTGGTGTTCCCATCATAAAAAGAAGGATAACCAAACTTAATGGGCTTCTCAATGGAAGAAAACACCAGGGACATAAATTTCTGTACAAAATCTACTCTAACTGATTTGTACTTTAGTATATTTAGATACAAATGGCTAGTTGCACATAAATTTATACAATTAATACAAGTGCAAAGTAAGTAAAGATGGAAAGTGCAGGTGTTATTTTGACAAAAAGTATGCTGCACACAGGACCTTATAGTGATGTTAAAAATTAGACAATAACTTATTAAATACATTTCTCAACTCAGTGGTTATGTACTTTTTAAGTCAGTAGTAAAAGACTGTTTTTCATCTAAATCTGGGTCTTTATTTCTTAAAAGGCAGCAGTCAAACAATCACAGGGTAGTTCTAGATAATCACTTGGCTAATCTGTCCTTTCAGTCACACAAGGATAATACATAAAGAAGAAACTTGCCGGGCATGGTGGTGCATGACTGTAATCTCAGATACTTGGGAAGCTGAGGCGGGAGGATCACAAATTCAAGGCCAGTCTGATCAACTTAGTGAGAAGCTGTCTCAAAATACAATAAAAATAGGGCTGGGGATATAGCTCAGTGGCAGAGCCCTTGCAATGCAAAGCCCTGGGTCCAATCCCCAGTATGGCGAAAAACCCAAACCAAACCAACAAACAAAACAAAATACCCAAGTTTTAGTAGAAGGACCTACTGAAACTTGTAACTACTATTAGAATGCTGATGGCCACACTCATCAAACTGGTAAATTATGTATGAGGTGTCTATTTCGAGTAACTTATGGCATTTAACTTTAATCCAGTGTAGCTAAACAGCTGTGATGCAAATCTACATGTCACAGATTGTTGAGAGGAGCAAATGATACAGCAAGACTAAACCTTGATGCACTGCAGGAGCGTACCTTTCAGGAGCTACTACAGCTTTCAGAAGCAACACGAAACTCCGGCGCAGGCTCAGTAACAGCTCAACCAAGAAATTAAATGCATTCATTGGGACGCTAATAGAAAATTCCACTAAACCCCAATCAATATCCTTGTACACTGAGGCAGGAGGACAGTGTTTCAGGCCAGTGTGGGCAACTTAGTGAGATGCCAGCCTAAGACTTTAAAAAAGTCTGGGGCTACAGAAGAGTGGTAGAGCACCCCTACGTTCAACCCCCCATACCAACAAACTAATAAAAACTATGTAAAAATTCAACAAAGGAGGCTAGAATATTCAGTGCCTGCAGTATACAAATATTCATCAGTAAATTATTTCTTTGAAAGTTAAGCAAACAGCTGGGCGTGGTGGCACATGCCTATAATCCCAGCACTCATGAAGCTGAGGCAGGAGAATCACCTAGATTTTGAGGCTACCCTGGGCTGCACAGTGAATTCAAGGTCAGCCTGAACTACACACTGACCCTGTCTCAAAAAAAAACAGAGAAAGTTAAATAAACTATTTTTCTAGTACAAAAATATTAAAAGCTAAGACTATATAAAGAACTACAAACCAACAAAAACAAAACAACCCAATTTAAAAATGGACAATGGCCTTGAATAGTCATTTTTTCAAAGAAGAGACAGAAATGAGAAAAAAAAGAAAGAAAGAAAAAACGGTCAATTTGCAGATGAAAAAACACTGCATCCCTTATTATCAGGAAGATGGAAGTCAAAATTACAGTGAGAAACTACCTGGGCTGGGGATGTAGCTCAGTGGCATAGTACCTGCCTGGCAAGTGCAAGGTTCTGAGTTCAATTCCTGTGAAAGAAAGGAAGGAAGGAAAGAAAGAAAGAGAGACTTCCTAACTCAGTAGGGTGCTGAGGGGCAACTGTATGACAGCTCAGTGCTAGAGTACTCTTGACCAGGCACAGACCTGTGGGGGTCAATCTCCAGCACTGCAAAATAACAGTACGTAATCTACTTTTCCAACCCAGTTATAATTTTAAATGATAAATTTAAATCCAGGTTCATAAGAAATTAAAAAGATTGTAAAAATGTTATAAAAATAAATGTTATGTTGGGCAGTGGCACATGTCTATAACCCAAGCTACTTTGGAGGCTGAGGCAAGAGGATTACAAGTTCAAGACTTGTGTGGGCAATTCAGAAGATCCTAACAGTTATCTCAAAAATAAATAAATGAGTGAAAACACTGGGAAGGGTTGGGAACATAGCTCCAGTGTTTGACTACTTTCCAAGTACGTGCCAGGCCTGGGGTCAACCCCTAGCACCAGAGTGCTGGGATTACAGGCATGTGCCACCATGGCTGGCTGAGTTTGTTTTTTTTTTTTTTTTAAACTGTGAGGCAGGGTCTTCCTGAATCACTAAATTGCCCAGGCTGGGCCTGAATCTGAGATCCTCCGGCCTAAGCTTCCCAGAGCACCAGGATTACAGGAGTATGCAATGGGCACACCGGTAATGCTAACCAGATTTAGTTGCTAAGGAAATGCAAATCAATCCACAATGAAATACCACTTCAAATGCACTAGGATAGTCAGAGTTAGAAAGACTCTAGGGGCGTGTATCTTGGACAGCAGCACACGTCAGCAGGGGTGTGGAGCAACTGGGACCCGCACACACTGCTGGCGAGAATGTGAAATGCGACAGTGACTTTTAAGAGTCTGGTCATTACTCAAAAGACTAAATGAAAAGTAACCATAAGGCCCAATTAATTACATGCTTAAATTCATACAGAAAGTGGTTAACAAATATTTATAGCAGTATCATTTGTAACAGGCAAAAAGAAACAACCCAAAATGCTTGTTAAATAATGAACGAGTAAAATGTGGCACAGCCACACCGTGGAGTACGACTCAGGAGGGCCACAGAGTGAAGCACCAACACTTTACACAACACAGGTGAACCCTAGGGGTGCACTTCGTCACAAAGCCGGCTCCGCAGGGCTGCATGCTGTATGTCTTGCTTTATTTGAAATATCCAGGGTAGGTCAATCTACAGAGTCAATAATTCTAGCAGCCACTCTTTGAACCCTGTGAAACCTGGTACTTCTTTACATATAAAATAGCTTAAATTTATTTCCTATAAATTAAATTATAATTAAAATATAACTTATTTATAATTGAATGTTTTAAAAAGTCTAAGATGCTGGTTTTTTTTTTTTTTTTTTGCGGTACTGGGGATCGAACTCAGGACCCTGCGCTTGCTAGACAGGCACTTATTCCACTGAGCTATATCCCCAGCCTAAGATGCTGTTGAGAAATCACTTTCCCTTTCTCTACAGCCACCTGCATTTTCTTGTCCGTTTGTTTGTTTGTTTGAGATAAGGCCTTGCTCTGTGGTTCAGGTTGGCCTTTAACTCATGTAGCCAAGGCTGGTCTTGAACTCCAGGGATCCTCCTGCCTCAGCCTCCCAGGTGCTAGGATTACAGGCGGATCACATCATGCCCAATAGTAATTGTTGTTATTTATAAAAGTAATGTACAACTAAAATTTGTAGTACTATCAAAGTAGCCTAGATATAAGCTGTAATAAATGTATTCCATTTCAATAAGGATTATAGGTAATTATACATAATACATGTGTAGCAGGAACTTTTTTTCTTCTTACTTTTTGCAGTACTGGGAGCAAACCCAGGGTCCTGTGTGTGCTAAACTTAGGCTCTACCGAGGGCTGTGCCACTGGCCCTTTGTTTTTCTTTTTTCTTTGTGGTGATTTCATACAACTGTAGAGTGGGCTCTTTCTTCTGTTTTATTTTTTTTTAAGAGTAGGAAAATATACTGGGAATAAGAAGAGAACGGAAATAGCTCCTGAGAGACAGGAGGGGTCCTGAAGGGGTTGCCCGGCCCTCATATTAAAAAGTGTAAGAGTAAGCCAGAACATTTTAACCACCAAAATAATTTGGTACTTTTAACCTGACCTAATGAAAGAAAAAAATAAGACTAACTTCCCCATGCGTGGCTCCCTTGCATTCCACCTTTTAAGAGGCAGCTTTCCTGGGGTAGCCTCTCACTCTCCCCATACACAGCACCTTTCTTATACAGCATCTATTACAATCTAAAAATTATCTTCTTTGCTTATTAATCCTTCCCAGTATAAAATTCTTTAGGGGAGAGATTTTTCTTTCATGCTTTTTTTACTCTCCAATGCCTAGACCATTCCAACACTTCATAGATACTTAAAATGTATTTGCTGGATGAATGGATGGCTTGATACCATTACTGAAGCAGACACCGGTTTTGGCACATCAATCAGACAATGTTGCTTGCTATACTTTAAACCATATTACTTTATTATGGATTATTCGTTTATTATACAAAAACTGCGTCTTTTTTTTTTTTTTTTTTTTTGGTCTGTTTGAGACAGGGTCTTGCTGTGCAGCTCAGGCTGGACTTGAACTCACTCTGTAGCCCAGGCTGGCCTCGAACTCTCAATGATCCTCCTGCCTCAGCCTCCTGAGTGCTGGGATTATAGATGCACGCAGCCCTGCCCAGCAAAACTGAGTCTTTTAAAAGTGTAATTAAATGAAGGACTTGGGGATGTGGTTTGGTGGTGGAGTGGTCGTGTTTAGTATGCACAAGGTCCTGGGTTTAAAATAAAAAGTAAAGAGTACAAAGAAAGAATGCAACACTACTAAACTAACTCTTACTATTCATTTAGGACCAGGAAAACAATACATAGCATTCTGTGGTTTCATTGGGGTTGGGGCTGAGAAATACTATAGAATAAAGTTACACCTAAAAGAAACATAGCCGAGCATGGTGGCACATATTTGTAATCGCAGCACCCTGGGAGGCTAAAGCAAGAGGATTTTTGAGCCCAGTCTGGGCAACTCATCAAGACTGTCTCAAAATTTAAAAAATTTAAGAAGGGTTGAGGGAAAAGGGGGGCACTGGACATGTAGCTTAATGCAAAGGCCTCAGGTTCAATGGCAGGACCCCTCACCCCTGCCAAACAACAAAAGGTACTAGGAAAAAAGTAGCTGAACTAAACGTAGAAAACCAAAGTTGAATCAAGCTGCTAATTCTTAAGGCTGGGGCTAAATAAGTTGGGTAGGCACTTTTACTGAACTGCTCACGACCAATTCTGATGTATGACCAGAACAGAGAACCACTGTGCTAATGCGCTAATGCGGGGTGTGACTGAACTATACAGCAAGGGGCCAGGGATATAGCTCAGTGGCACAGTGCCTGCCTGGCAAGTGCAAGGTCCTGAGTTTGATTCCTGGTACCAAAAAAATGGGGAAAAAATACATACATACAGCAAATGCTTAAATTTTGTTCTTTTATTTTTAATTGCTTTTGTAGTCATGTTGGCAGTACATAATGATTATACTGATTGTGGGGAGTCTGTACATGCACATAACATGTCTTAATTCTTTATCCTCCTTTCTTCATGTTTAAATTTTTAAAAATTTGTTAAAGTAAGAGACACATTGCCATTAAGCTTCCTCAGAATTACCCCCGCATGTTTTGAACACACCCACCCCATTGTTCCTGGCCATCGAAGCCCTCAGAGTCCTCTGGAGGTGTGAGCTGAGCACCGCCCTCCCAGAAGGCGGCTGCAGGGTCCTCACCCTCACCCGCCACAGGTGGCACCGGGACTCCCAGCTCTTCCCCTAAAGTCAAAGTGACCGCGCACAGCAAATGCTGTGAAGGGCTTCAGGACACTGAGGCAGTCACGAGGGAGCAGCTACATGCTCATGAGGGAGGACTTCCAGAATTGCTGCAAGAGGTGGCAGGAATGATGGGATGCAGCGTGTTCCAAGCAAGGGGGAGCACTTTGAGAGGGCTGAATGGCAATGAGTTATCTACAATAATTAACTTTTTAAAAAATGTAAACATTTGTCGTATTTTGGGACCATACTCCATTCTTCTAAGGAAAGGTGGTATCGTACTCAATGTAGTATTTAAGAAATAAAGAGTTTACCATGATCTATAAATATTTTTAGTAAAACTTTTTTCAGAGATAGGATCTCACTATGCAGCCCAGGCTAGCCTCTAATTTATGGCAATCCTCCTGCCTCAGCCTCCTGAGTGCTGGGATTATAGGTGTGCACTCAGCTAGTAAAACCTGTTTCAAAGTCTGGGCCTGAGTAACATGGATTATTCACTTTGGTGAAGGGGATTAAGTGACACAGCAGCATCACAGCATAATTTCTATTACACCACACAAACATCATAAACGAACTGGGACATTCCAGAGAATGGGGTGACTACAGCAACCAGAAGTGAGTTATGTGAAAGAAGACATCTTATTACTTATCGCAGTGGAATTACTTTTAACTGCTTTCTGCACAGTGGAATCCTAGGCAACAGTTTTACACTCATACTCACCTTTCTGAAAAATCAGATTCTATAAATTCTCTAGCCCGTTTTCTATCACTAGAAAGACAAAAAGATAGCATAAACAACACATAAACACAACTGCATTGCACGAATAATTTAGTATCACTTGTCTAATTCTACATGAATATACCAAAAGATGAAAACAAATATAAAAGGTAGGTACATAATATAAAGACTTCATTTTTGTGTGTGTGGGTTTTTTTTTAAGACAGGGTCTTGCTATGTAGTCCAGGCTGGCCTTGAGCTCACTTTGTAGTGCAGGCTGGTCTCGAACTCAAAACGATCTGCCTGCCTCAGCCTCCCGAGTGCTGGGATTACAGGCGTGCGCCACCACGCCCGGCGAAGACTTCATTTTGACATGGGATGAGATGTGACAACACAGTAATTATTAAACTGGAGTGAGCTCAGTGAATATTTAGGGATGACAACATTTCAGTTTTACAAATGAGCCTCTGCAGACCTCTTCTGTCTCTAACGTGGGAACCTGTGCATGTGCGCATGTGTACTAATGTGTGTGCGCATTAAAGCCCTGGGGTCAGGACTGTTATTTCATTAATTCACTTCCTCTTGAAAACCAGGAGATTCTTACTCAACCAAAACTTAGCACTTGCTGAAACATACCCCACATGCGTGACTGGACCCTGGGGCAGCGTGTCACCATGTAAACACCTTCTGAAGTGATGGAGGAGGTCTTGCGTCAGTTATTGTAACATTTCCCTGGTTTTTCACACAAGGACGGTTGCTGAAATGGTAATGAGTGGGGGAAGGCCGGCAGGGGCATTTTACAAGCAAAGATGAAAAGCGTTGGGTATGGCACGAAAAACAGCAAATGCGTATGCAGGCGGGGTCCTGACTGGACGGCTGAAGCCCAACAGCAAGGGAAAGCTAAGGAAACTTTCAAAAATTTGGCCTCTTTTTTCTAGTTCCTTTTCTGTTAAGAAAATAAGAGCTGACAGGGAAGCTTTCAGAATAAACAACATTTTATAACTCCTTTCTTACATGTTAAAATAAAATACAGTTTTTCTCTTTCCAAAGCAGCTAAAAGTTGCAATTATAAGAAACAGTCCTATTCAGAGTTTTAAAAAGTCAAAAGACTCAGTTGCAAGTTACTATATTATGTTTCTGTATAAAAGTGGGTATTGCCAGGCATGGTGGCAAATGCCTGTAATTCCAGCACTCTGGGAGGCTGAGGCAGGAAGAGTCCCAGTGACCCAGCCTGGGTCACTTAGCAAGACCCCGTATCAAAGGGCTGGAGCCATAGCTCAGTGTGAATGCCACAGTCCGTAGGTGCTGTACCATAGATAATTTATATCTGAGACATAAAGTGAAATAGGTGATTTTAAAGGAAACACATTAGTTTTTAAGAACTAGGCTGAAATAAACCAAGAGGAAAATAAAATAGTATGGAAAATAGGCCAGACTTTTGCTGCAGGACTTAGAAGCAGTGACTTGTAGCCCTCTTACCTGGGAGCCCAGCCAGCAGCTTCTGCAATGTGCGTCTGTGTGACCATCGCTGGTGCAGGAGTGTACGGGCTCCCGATCAGAACACTGCCTGAGCTGGGGAGTCTCTGTGGTGTGCTTATAATCTGCAGAGCAAGGAACAAGATGATTCAGGGAGAATTAAGAATTTACTAGGTAACGTTGATTGCTAACCAACAGAAGAGGAAACTTTACCATCTACAAAGCATTATCAATCATCTAAAATATAATAAAAAATAATAAAATATAAGCAGTACCTTTGATTTACTTATATTCTATGATTTTTTTTCCATGGGGGCTTGAGTCACAGTCAACCCCAGAAGTTGGCCTTAAACTTTTGATCCTCCAGCCTCAGCCTCTTGAGTACTGGGATTACAAGGAAGCACCATCACGCAGAGCTCTAATACACCAGGGTCATAAGGCACAAGCGTGTGAATACTGACATAAGGCTACAATGCTGGCATACCAAGTGGGTAACAATCTGGATGCAACTAAACAGCAATTAAACAGGCAACTAATAATGTCTTAAACCAGAAACACGAAAGCTTTGAGATTAAAGAAACAAGCGAGGTGCAGTGGTCCTGCAATCCCAGCTACTCAGAGAGCTGAAGCAGTAGGATACCGAGTTTTAGGGCAACTGAGGGAGACTTGTTTTCAAAAATAGACAGACAGACGATTGGATAGATTTATAGGACTGGGGGTGTAGTTTGCTGCTACAGGGCTTGCATAGTGTCAGTGCGGTTGAGTTCAGTGTCCACACCACAGGAACAGAAAAATTAAGGGAACGGGACAGTAGAATTTAGAATCAGGGTAACAGCAAATCAGATCTTTGAAGTCTATGCAAGGACACAACACAGTGTAGAACTGTTAGATGCAATTCTTAGTGTTTCCTGAGGTGTTTCACTACACAGTCCAGGCTGACCTTGCACTCACTATGCAGCCCAGGCTGGGCTCTAACTTGGTAACCCCCGGCCCTCTGCCTCCTGAGTGCTGCAATTACAGGGGTACGCACAGGGGTACGCCACCTCGCCTGCTTTAGATGAGTTCTGTCACCCTTGCCACACTTCCTCTTGTTAAAAAAAACACTCTACCATGTGAATTTATTATTCCATTATCAAAAATACAGAGCTTTTAAACTAATCAATTATAATTATTGAACTATAAATAATATGATGGATGTTTTTGTACGATCTCAACTTTAATTTCTATTTCTGAATAGAATTCAGAAATTAATGGAAACAAGGCTATTTTAATTTTTAGAAAGGCTCTTTCCTTTGTTATCAAACTGCTTTCTAAGTATTTTATTTTTCACTGGTGAAAAGGACATGATTTTCCCAAGGATGCTTTTTTTTTTTTTGTCTTTTTGAGACAGGTTGTTACTATGCAGTTCATGCTGCCTTGGGCTCACTTTGTAGCCCAGGCTGGCCTCAAATTTGCAGTGATCCTCCTGCCTCAGCTTCCCAAGGGCTAGGATTATAGGCGTGCATCACCAGGCCCACCCAGTCTTATAAGTCTTAAAAGCAATAATTCTTCTTTCATTGCCTCATTCAAGTAAGTTGAAAGGCTATTTAATTTTTATCTCCCTGATCAAATAAAACTCATTCTGTATCCAGGGTCTACTACAGTCATTAAGTTAGTTGCTAACTTGCTCTACAAAGAAGCAAAGAGAAGGATCCCACAGCATTCCCAGTGGTTTATCTGCAATAGGGAGTGGGGGTGTCAAACAACCATCTGAGCTGTGAAACCAGCTCAGAACGGGTTACCAGAGTCTGGCCAACATTTGTTGTTTACTAATTATTCCAGAAGCTGGGTGTGGTGGTACACACTTATAATCCCAGCACTGGGGGGGCTGAGGCAAGAGGATCATTGTGAGTTCGAGATCAGCCTGGGCTATGAAGTAGGCTCAGGGCCAGCCTGAACTGCATAGTGAGACCCTGTCTCAAAGACAAAAATAACAACAACAACAACAACAACAAAACCCTGATTATTCCAGAACTTCAGTGAGCTTTCCGTTTGTTTGGCATTATGCCCATTTGGGACTAGGGAGCTCTTAGTACCTAGAAATGATTTGGAAATAATTTTAATGAGTTAATTCTGTAATTAAAAAAGAAAAAGCTAAAGATAATGCTGATGTCTTTGCCTTGCAGCGCGCGCGTGTGTGTGTGTGTGTGTGTGTGTGTGTGTGTGTGTGTGTGTGCGCGCGCACGCGCGCGCGCATATGAGATAGTCTCACTGTGTACTCCTCATCTGGCCCAGCCCCTTTTTCTTCTTCTTCCTGCTGCCTGTCAGACTGTCAGCTGACGTGATTATCGACCTTCTGATCCTTTTTTCTTAGCATGGTATGTAGTAATTCCTCAACAAACTAAACAGACAAAAGATCTGAACAGGAAACACGAATCCAAGGTGCACGCCAACTCCTGAAGTACAATAATGACAGCCTTAAGAAAAAGAACAAAACAAACACTAGCCAGGCACGGCACCCGTAGTCTCAGCTACTCCTGAGAGGCTGCAGCAGGTCACTAGAGTCCAGGGGCTCAAGGCCAGCCTGGGCAACAGAGCAAGACTGCCTCAAAATTCAGTCTTGACTAAATACAGGCTTTAGAGAAATATTAGTTTAGAGACATAGTTTATATCCCTAAAGTTCCAAATGACTAGGGGAGGTAAAAACATGCTTTTCTAACTCTGAGATTTTCTTCCCCATAGAAAACCTCTAGCAACCCTAATAAAATGTAAACATCTGATTCTCTAGACTGTCCATTGTTAGGTTATAAAAATCAGAGAAGTTCAATGGCATTCTGAAGATTTTTCTGCTCTCAATCAAAATATTTTAGGTACTGCTGCCATCTACAGTTAGAAAAGCCTGGAGCATAAGTATTTGAACGATTAAAAAGAAACTCCAAACTATTATATTAAAAGATTCTATTACTTGACAAAATTTTGATTTCATTATAAGTAGCTTTTATATTCTGAAATGAAGTCATGACTTTATCTCACATATAATCATAAAATATACATCTCTATATAATAATGTATAAGAGCTAAATACCTCAAATTAAAAGTTACTGCCAACCTAGTTTCTCTAACTAATGAAAATGTTTTTCATGGTGTCTTTGAAATTTCTATCTAGTGTCAAGATTTGACCTTCAAGAGACATGAAGTTAAAATAGCAAGTAGAGAAACAGGACTGGAAAAAGCAGATGAGTGAAATTTTATCCAAGAATTCTCTAACTGAACAAGAAATGTTTAAAAAGTGATGAAGAGTCAGGTGTGGTGTTGCACGTCTGTGACCCCAGCACTCTGGGAGGCTGGGCAGGAGGACTGCTGAGTTCCAGGCCAGCCTGGGCTACACAGCCAGATCCTGTTTCCAAAAAATCAAACAAAGACAACCAGGAAGTGATTCTAAGGGCTTTTCAGTCTACTCAGAATGCTACAGTGAAATAACTCAGGGGAGGTAATTTATAAATAGCATAAATTCACCGCTCACTGTTCCCTTCCTGGGAATGAGAGGTCTGAGGGTACATACACCAGCAGATCGTCCACTTTCATGCCACCTCTTCCTCGCTGCATCGTCCGGACGGATAGGGCTGGGATTCCCAGCAATCTCTTTTATAAGGGCCCTCACCCCACCCATCCCTCAGGACTTACTCACTCCCCTGAGGCCTCACACTAGCATTACACTTCAAACCCTGCCCCTAAATTCAGGTCTATGTCATATGCAAAATATACCCCTTGCATCCTAATAGCTCTATAAATTTTGTAAAGTGCTATAATCCTAATTTGTCCCAGCAACACAAAGGGTCAGATCACATTCAAATCAGATATGGGTGAGACTCCAAGTGCCGTCTGTCCTAGAGCAAATTAACCAGCTGTGAGCCTGTGAATCCAAACGGTTCCAAAGTACAAAGGTGAGACCTGAGGGTAGGAATTCTTATTCCAAAAGAGGAGAAATTTTTTAAAAAGGGAAAAAAAAGGACACTAGGTCTTGAGGGAACAGAAAACCCAATGGAGGGAACATTAAACCTCAGGGCCTGAGAGTCATTTTCCTTGACTTGACGTCCTGCCTTCTGGACACTCGAGAGTAGGGGTCCGGCCCTTAGGCACCCCAGGCTCCCACTCCCAGCTTCTGTCCGCACTGTAGGGCTATTTGTGAGTCTGTACCTGCAGCTCCACGGCCTACTGGGAGGAAGCTAGCGGGGCTCCACACGGGCCACCCTCTGAAGCAGTTCTCCTGGGCCCCTGGGTCTTTGCGCCAGAGTCTTGGAACGTGTCTGGAAGCAACCCTGGCTCCAGAGCTCGGCAGCCCCAGTGGAGATGGCAGCATCGTGGACGCCTCTTTAAGGACTGACTCCGTGAGGCTGCACCCCACTGGGCCTACTGCAGGAACACATAGAATGAGGGCTGTGAAAGCATTTGGCAGGTACAGGCTTTTTTCCTCCAATACTGTGGACTGAACCTAGGGATTTCTCACTGGACTTGAGACAGGGTTTTGCTGTGTCACTAAACTGCCCAAGATAAGCTCAAACTCGTCATCTTCCTGCCTCAGCCTCCCAGAGTGCTGAGATTATGTCACGACACTCTGCTGGTAAGCAGACTTTAGGCACTGCCTGCCAAGGTCCCCCAAGAGCGGAAGTACTGGGTCCCCAACCACTCAGAGAAATCTAGCAAAAGGTCACCCGGTCCCATCTCCAGGGTCTCTCCAAAAGAACTTTCCATCCTTTAAAACCTGAGCAGGCTAAGAATTTTCCAAATCTTTAAGTTCTGCTTCCCTTCTAATTATAAATTCCATTTATGATTTTCTCTCTCTCTTCAAATTTTCTTATAAGGCATCAGGAGAAACACTGCCCCACTTTTAGCACTGTACTTACGGTTTCTTCTGCCCAAGACTATTTCATGACCCCTACACTATTCCTTCCCCAAACACTAGGGTGTGGACACAATTTAGCCAAGTCCTACCTGCCCTGTAGCAGGGATGCCTTTGGCTGCAGTTTCCAGGAACTCCATTCTATGTTCACCTGGGACCTCGTGGGACAGGCCTGTCCTAAGTCTCCCCTGAGGGGCCCACTAAGGTCAGAAGTGGCCTCCACTTTCCCAGTCCTCCCCAGAACCGCCCTTTAAGGTCCATTCGTGGGCAACAGAGGCCCTGCTGGCCTCTGCCATGTTCCAAAGCCATTTCCACACTTGTAGGAGTTTGTCAGAGCAGCAGCCTCCTCTCAGGCCCAGTCTGTCTCTGTCCACTATAACAAAATACTAACAGATCATCTATGAATAGAAATTTCTTCCTCAAGTCCTGGAGGCCGGGAGGTCAGAGGTCAGGGAATGGCACTCTTCCTGCCTCTGTGCTCCCCTCAGCTTCTTCATGGGGCTCCAGCCCCTTCCCAGTGCAGAGCCCTAATGGAGATCAGGCCTCAACAAGAATTTGAAGGTGTCACTCTCAGATGGGGTTTACAACAATTAGAACCCTGCCAGTGAACTCAGAACTCAACAAAGCACCTCAGGAGTAGGGACGGATTAAGTCCTTGGGTGGGCCAGTTTAACAGAGAACCCCAAGTCTCCTTCCTCCCACACTTCCCAACCTGAGGTTCACAGTAACTGAGTTGGTAGCATGCATGACTCTGATCATCGCCAGAACTGAACTGTTTCAGGGCTTACACACATATCTGTTCAAACTGACAAGGGGAGAAAAGTTATGCTTCCAAAAGAGGAATTTAAATTTGAGTCATTGCATCAACTAAAATACCAATCAAAAAGTCTTCTTAAAATAGGAGTTCTGTAAAGGCCAGACTCAAAAAATCTATGTGTAATTTTAGGGCTTATACAATTATATTTTGAGGCTGGGCATGGGTGCTGCACACCTTATAATCCTAGTGATATAGAAGGCTGAGGCAGGAGAACTGGCGTGAGTTTGAGGCCAGCCTGAGTTAATACATCACCAAGTTCAAGACCAGACTGAACTGTAGAGACCCTATCACAAAAAACCAAAACCAAAACAAACAAACAAAAAATAGCTATCTTTTGATATTTACATATTCATCTACAGACAGAGAGACAGACTTCAGCCAGGCTGTCTTACCCATTCACACTTGCAGGGGTGCAGGAACAAATGCTTAGCAAACATTTGAAAATACACCCTGAGCTACCTTGAAATGGGGACATTTGTTTGAGCTTCAGTCTCTGAGGTTGGAGCTAGATTACATTCTTCACATACTTACAGTAAATTGTGTTTTATCTTTAGCTTGAATTCCACAGATGATTAACAGTCCACAACTGACCAAGAAAAATGTCACGTCTAGAATGTCATACAGACTTTCTGAAACCATTAAATTGTTAAAAAATATTTTTATCTAAACAACTTTGCCTCTAAAACATAGTCTGTAATACTGTACATTACAGACAAAATTCACCCTTATGGCTCTCAAAGGAAAAGATGGAAACACTGACACTAAAGAATTATTCTTAAACTGGGCATGGTGCAGTTCGCCTATGACCCCAGCACTGGGGAGGCTGAGGCAGGAGGATCAGAGGATCGTTGCAAGTTCAAGGCCAGCCGGGGCTACAAAGTGAGCTCAAGGCCAGCCTGAACTGCATAATAAGATCCTGCCTTCGCTGAAGAATCATTCTTTAAATGTCTACGTTCTTTTTTGGTGGTGGAGGAGGTTATTTAAATTAGGTACAACCTTACAGTAGCTGAATTCAACTTCATTTATTAAGTAAAATTTTTGGTTCTCCTTCCCTTTTTTCTTCTTTCTTTTTCTTTTGCTCTACCTCCCTCTGCCTCTCTCCCTCTGTGTCCCCCACCTGTGACCTTTCCCTGAGCTATATACCCAGCCCTTTTTTATTCTGAATAAGATCTCACCAAATCACTATATTGCCCAGGCTGAGAAGATATGCATCCCTTCTGCCTTTGCCTCCCGCAGTGCTGGGATTACAGATGTGCCCCCCATGCTGGTTTGTAAGTAAGACTTTCCGAAGGCACTACATACTTCAAGCTCTAGCAGAATTGATGAAGGCCTTCAGAGAAACACTAACCATTCCTTGCCCATTATTTCTACTGCTAAAGATGAATTAGTTATTGTTTTTCCCCCAAATGTCTTCTAATGGAAAGATTTTCCACTTAACAGTCCCAGCTACAGAATTAGCTACAGTTCATATAATCAGTTTCTATGAGGCTACATTTTAGGGAAGAAAAAGTTGTAAGAAGAAGAAAAAAAGAGGTCAGGTGTGGTGGCACATGCATGTGATCCCGGCACTCAAGAGGCTGAGGCAGGAGGATTATGACTCTGAGGCCAGCTGGGCTATATGAAAAGATCCTGTCTCAAAACAACATCGCTGCCCACAAGAGAGAAAAGACATAAAGCATAACAGATTTAAATCAATTTGAACAACTAAAACCAAGAGAAACCTTATATAAGGAGCAAAAACTTTACTATTAAGAACCCACAGATTCAAATATGGGAAAATCAAACACTGCCAAGCACAATGTCCTTTTCTAAGACTTTTATCAGTTATCATCGGATAAAAACAAATGCTTTTTTAAAGTGACCATGACAACTGAAATCCACTTGGGAGATCTGACCAAACAGCTTCAGTGCCATTATCTTTTACATCAGTTGCACCTAAGGCAGTTCCAGTTCTAAGAGCTGATCATTTTCTTACCATTTGGGGTCCAACATTCACATTTATTGGTCCTAAGGTTTTTGGTAAAATCTTTGTTGGTGAGTTGGTGCTGGAAACTGGAAATGCAACAAATGAAACGTTACCTGAAATGATATTAAAACAGTCAGTGTACTGCAACATCAAGGCCACCTGCTGCACGTGTGCCCCCAGGGTCCTCACCCCCTTTGCTAAAAGTAGTTCCCGAGTGCCTTAAGAAACAGATTATACTCTTAAAAAAACAAAACAAAACAAAAAAAGAAACTCTTAAAAAAATACTTCAGAGAATACATAATGCAAATCATAGGTTATATGAAGTGCTGGGAAATACATTTTTTTTTAGATGAGGTCTTGCTATGTCATGTAGGCTGGCCTCCAATTCACAAATAGCTGGCATTACAGACACACTAACAACCCCAGGTAGAGAAATTTAACCCATTTAAACAACTAAAACCAAGAGAAGCCCTATAAGGGCACAAAAACTTTAATATTACATATGAAGAATTCATGTTGCTGGGCATGGTGGCGCACGCCTATAATCCCAGCACTCGGAAGGCTGAGGTAGGAGGATCCTTAAGAGTTTGAGGCCAGCCTGGGCTACAAAGTAAGCTCAAGGCCAGCCTGAACTACATAGCGAGATCCTGTTTCAAAAAGACAAAAAACAAAACAAAACAAAAAAGAATTCCTATGTCATACAACCAAAAAAGAAAATTATAATGTGAAAAGAAAGCCCAGGTGTGGTGGCGCATGCCTGCAATCCCAGCACTCAGGAGGCTGAGGCAGGAGGATCACTGTGGGTTTGAGGCTAGCCTGATCTCACAGAGAGACTGTCCACGCACAAAAAACCCTTCCAATTTATCATATAAAATATTTATACTAAAAGCTTACATATCTTCATAGTGTCAATCTGATAGGCTTTAAAACTTTTATAATATTAAAGAAAAAAACATGATGCTAACTAGCTGATGCTAAAAGCATGGGTTCTATACAGTGTTTTCAAATGATTTCAATTTTCTTTTTTTTTTTGGTTTTTGTTTTTTGAGACAAGGTCTTGCTATGTGGTTCAGGCTGGCCTTGAACTCACTATGTACCCCAGGTTGGCTTCCTTGAACTCACAGTGATCCTCCTGCCTCAGCCTCCAGAATACTGGGATTATAGGCGTGTGCCACCACACCCAGCTTCTACACTCTCAATTTGTTTCTTCCTGTTCCGGTCTCCCAAGAGTCTGACTTTTCTATTTTAAATTAATTTTACTGGTGCGTGCAGATATACATAATGGTCCCAGTTATCACAGGGAGCTGTACCTGTTTGTGACATTTCTTGATTCTTTTTTCCCCAGTCTCTTCCCCTCCTCGTTTACACTGTTTCCATTTATTTCCCTGTAGTCTCTTTTGAAAAATTTTCCCTTTCTTGCTTTTCCCTTCCCCTTCCCCATTTGAACATCTCTTCCCCATTTCCCAATATCTATCATACATTTTGATCCTTATTTACCCTTTCAGGTTCTCATACCAGAGAAGCAATGTGTATACTCTTTCAAATTAACGTCATAAAGTGATACCAAGAAAATTCACCCGAGTAAAAAATCCAATTGTTTTTTACATAACAGCAGGATCAGCTAGTGAACTCTCTGGACAGACTTCAACTTGTTAAAGTTTCTCATAGAAGGTACATATGTAGGCCGGGTGTAGTGGTGCACGCCTGTAATCTCAGCACTTGGGAGGCTGAGGCAGGAGGGTTATTGTGAGTTCGAGACCAGCCTGGGCTACAAAGTGAGCCCAAAGCCAGCCTGAACTGCATAGCGAGACCCTGTCTCAAAAAGAAAAGAAAGAAAGAAGGTACCAGCGTAACCAGAAGATCACTGAGGACCTATGTGAGAGAGGCCCAACAAGTGAGACCCTGGGGGAAACCGGTGCGTTAAGAGCCAGCCCGCGTAGCAAGACCGACCACCGCTTCTCAGCCTGCTGCCTCCTGGCTCTGCTCCTCTGGCTTGCAAAGCTTGACCACACTCCTCTCCTTTTTTTTTCCTTACCTCTTACCTCTCCATAGATACTCCTGTCACCCACAGGAAGGAAATCAGGCCATCAGGCAAAATTACCCCTTAAGCTATGAATTTATGCACACCCTCATTGATTTTAGTTATTTCTCTCTGAATGGAAACTCCCTCATTCTTATCTAAATGACTTCTTTCACCTCTGCTCTGGGATTTCTGGCTCCTAAGGGATCTCACCCATCAGTGATGTACTGCCAGACTCTGTCTTCTGAATTTTCAACGATTGTCCCAGTCCTTCCCTTCACTCTCTCTGCCAATTTGGCACTGTGGATCATTTCCCTCAAATTCCACATTAAAACAGAATCCAGCTTTCTCATGTCTGCTGCTCAGCAAGGCCTGGAACTCCAACCTGCTTGTCCTTCAGGTTCTCACTCTCACAGGTAACCGGGCTGTGGCACATGATCATCTGTTCAGGGACCACTCTGGAAAGTCTCCACACGCCTGGTGGAGCCTGCTTGTCAGGCCTCCCTCTCCCAGCCTCATTTATGCTGCTGGCACCAGTGGAGATCAGATCCCCCAGCGCAGTAGTGCCTGAGATGGTTCTCTCTGCTGCACAATGCAGTTACCAGGGAGGAGTACATGGCAGCAGCGCCTGGGTGTGAGGGAAGCCTGGGCAGAAGCCCATTAACGTCCAAGGTGTGGTCCAGGCGAGCACCGCCACTCATACTGTATTCCTAGCTCTGACCAATTCTCCCAGCTACTCCACACAGGTATGACAGACAAGATTTTCAACTGGCAAAATACCCTAGACCCTCAGTGCCGTCAAAGAATCCAGCCTTCCCAAGTATCTCTCAGAACCCTAAGACGTGGCAAAGTTCCAGCCAAAGATCTCACTCACTTCCCTTCCCAGCTTGACCTTCGGCCACGCCTTCCACATGCAGTCTGCATTCCATTCCAACCCGGTTAAACACTTTGCAATGCCACCACAGCCCAGTCCAACCCTCTGGCCCCGGCATACACCTTTCCCTGTTTGGGAAATTCTGCTCTGCTAGGCCAGTTCCTCGAAGTGCCTCAAGTGGTGTTCTGTATTGTTTATGGCTTTTCTGGTTCATATGTCTCCATTCTTTTGTCTTTAAAATAAAATTAAATAAAAAAAAGAAAAAAAAAAAAAAAGATGGTTGTGCAGACGTTCTTGCGTGTGTGCGGCGCAGTGGGTCCCGGGCTGCCCCCCCCCCGTGGGTGTGCAAGCCCCTTAGTGTAAAACGGCATAGCGTTTGCAGTTACCCTCCTGTATTCTTTAATTTATCTAAGGCTTTTTTGAGACAGGGTCTCCCTGTGCAACCCAGGTTGGCCTCAGATTTATAGCAATCCTCTTGTCTCAGCCTCCCAAAGGTTAGGATGACAGGCGTGTGCCACCACACCTGGCTTTTTAAATTTGTTTTTATCTCAGTGTCTTGCTATATATTCGGGCAGGCCCTGAACTTGCAGTAATCCTGCCTCAGCTTCCTTTTTTTTTTTTTTTTTTGAGACAGAGTCTCGCTATGCAGTTCAGGCTGACTTTGAGCTCACTTTGTAGCCCAGGCTGGTCTCAAACTTGCAACAATCCTCCCGCCTCACAGGTATGCACCACCACACCAAGGGATGCCTCCGCCTCCTGAGGGCTGGGATTACAGGTGTATGCCACCATGGCCAGCTCCTCATGTATATTTTAAATCATCTCCGGATAAATATAATCCCTAATACAAAATGAATGGTATGTAAAGATGTGCTAATACTGTGCTGTTTAGGGAATAATGGGAAAAAAAGGTCTGTACAGATTCAGTATAAACATAATTTTTTTCAAGCATTTTCGATGTGCAGTTAATTGAACCTGGGTGTACAGAGGGCTGACTGTATTCCACACCTTCTTTCTGGTGACTACTACATGCTAGTCTCTTCCGTATAGATGAGATATGATCGAAAAATACATTGAATGTTTAATTTTTTAAAACCGTATTATAGTAGAAGACACATTGCCATTCATCTCCCTCAGCACACTTCCCGTCTCCAGCGCTCATCCTGCTGCTCTTGCCGCTTTCTGCAGCAGTTCTGGAGTCCTTTTTGTGAGTACTTTTAGTGGCACGGCCAAGGCTACCACAATGTCCTGAATCAGCTCAAACTGTTCACCTTCCCTTGTCATTCTGACTTTGGGAAACAGTCAAAAGTTCCATGGCGCCAGATGCAGTGAACGAGGTGCACAGGGACACGTGGTCATGTTCTCACGAGCCTGCCGTCCTGCCCGTGGCCCCAACACAGCACTCTCCTATTTTTGATCACACCTTGCAAAGACAGGAAGGAGGACGTCCAGAACTGCTCCAGATTGGATGTTTGTTGGTTTGTGCACCAGGTTAAGCTGTGCACTCGTTTATTTGTCTGTCCATTCTGTGAACAGCTGTTCCTTTTTTAATTGAGCTCAACAATTTTTTCCTTTTTGCATTTTCGGATCATTTGTTCATAATACAGGTTGGGTTACAGACTTAAAAGCATGCTTTCACCTGGGTTACCAGCTGGTCAAAGTGATATCAGAACAGGTTTTCTCATAAGTCATTAGAAACAATTAGCCTTAGGGTGGGGAGAGATTATTGGACAGGACCCTAACTGGTGAACAGAGGAGCAGCCCATCTTTGTTCATTAATAAGGAGCACTCAATGATTTCCATAGTCTTATGGGAAACAACTCCCCAAATTTTGGTCATAGTCAAAAGGCAAACTTTTCTAGAAAAATAAATAAATAAATAAAGTTTTCTCGCAAAAGATGCTCTTGGTATCAAACTAACTTAAGAAACAAAGGTTTTCACATGTGTATGACAATTCATGATTAATCTTGTGGTGTATTAAATGTATTCAGGACTCCAGATGCACAGGCCTTCCAAGATGTACAACCAGGATTGCTTGTGGTGATGAGATTTTTTCTGTCAGATTCACTCCTCTGGCTTTAATAAAAAGCTTGTGATGTACATCCCAGTCAAAGACAACACATTTGAATAAAAGCTTCTTATGTATTAGATAGAGATTACTGGTTAAAATGGTTATGTTATGTCAAAAAGAATATTTAAGTATGTTACAAAATGTCATCGTGATTGTCATGCTGCAATGTTATGTATGGTTTTGATTTCTAAATTTCTGTGTAAAAATATGTCACTGTTGTCTATTGACATTCTATAGGGATTTAAATTTTAGAATATTCATGGTTGTTAGGGAAAAAAAAAACAACTGCTTCAGAAAGAGGCCAGACAGGGCGAGAGGTCTTTTCGAGATGGGAAAGGGGCCAAGAGACGTGGGGGTGGGGGTGGGGGACAAGGGGACGTAAGAAGAAGTGAGGTGTGCTGGGTAGGTGTACCAGCTCTCCACTATGGACGTAACCACGGCACACTGTACACATGGAAAACTTAAAATTAAAAAAAGTGCCAAGAACAACAGGGGTGTCTAAAATGAGGAGGAGCACTTTTGAGAGGAATTTATGGCAATGTGTCTTTCACTGCAATAAATTTTAAACATTCATCGTACTGTTGGATCGCAGTATTTTATAGACATACACACACTCCAAATTTCATTAGTTTATGCTGAAGAAACTGAGTGAAATGGAATCATCTGCAAAGGCCCCACACCTAGTGCAGGACAGAGCTCCAACTTAAAACTTCTGCTCTGTGCTCACTTTCCCCTCAAGAGCTGGCCCTGGCCTCCACCCGCCTAGGGCCTGCATATCCCTCTTGGTGGCTCACAAAACTTGTTTGTTGTGAAAACTGTGTTTCACGAAATTTATGTGTAGCTCTACTGTAGGAGGGCTGTGCCTCTCCACTCTATAGTCCAGCACCTCGTTTAGTTCCTGGTACAAAGCAGGGGCACTAACTACAAATAGTATTTGAGCAGCACGGTGCAGTTACTACCTAGCTGTTAGCGGTAGTTAGCTGGTGGTTATTGAAGTCACTACCTATTTGGATGGCAATGTCCCATGATGCACCCCAAATTACACCCTTTCTTGGTTTTTTACAGGAATTATACTGAGCTTGAGGTAAATTTAAATACCAGGTTCTTTATTTATTTTATTTTTAAAGTATAATGATAACAAATAAAGTTTCCCTATCTTATAACTGTACAAGAGATTTTTAAAAATATAAAATGTTATTAACTGCTGAAGATTAGGGGTATCACATGATCAGAACCCCCCCAAGCGGATTTATTCACCTGGTGAGATGCTCATTTAGGGGGACAGTAATCACCGGCAATTTCAGGGCGTGCACAACACCTATGGGACTGACAGACTTGAGCAACCGAGTAAAAACCTCAATTCTAGGCAGGAGCAGGACACACTACAGATCCACACAGGGAAGGAAACAGTCTTGACACACAGCCCTCAGTTTCCCAGTTTTTAAATATGGTCTCACTGCTACCAAATACTTACAATGAGATCAATTCTGCTGCAATACACTACAGTAAGGCAAAAGTAAAATCTTGAAGAGTGAAGCAAAAGAAACACAAAAAATACAGTCAAGGTTAGGGAACAGACTGGCCCTAAAGGAAACCTAACAGTAAAGGAAATCGGAGACTATAAAATTTTAGCCAAAATTTTAAAAATGCACTATATATCGAAAGTTGAACAAGAAAAGCACTCATCCAGGTAACACCAAAAATGTTTAGAGGAAACAATGAATTTAACTGACTGATTCTAAAGCATATGCGCAAGAATGAAAGGCAGAGAGCTGCCAAGAAAAGCCCTAAGAAGGAACACTGGGGCGGGGAGAACTTCAGCCTGCTTGATTTCACACTTACCACAAAGTTACAGTAATTGAAATAATGTGCTATCAGCAAAGAAGCACATAAAGACATTCACAAGACAGAAATTAAAGTCTAAGGCTGGGGATTTAGCTCAGTGGCGTAATTGCTGCCTGGCAAGCCCACAGTCCTGAGTTCAATCCCCGGTACCAAAAAAAATAGTCTAGTGCCAGGCCTGGGGCCCCAAGCCTATAACCCTAACACTCCAGAGGCTGAGCAGGACTGCTGTGAGTTTAAGGTCAGCGTGGGGTACAAAGTGAGTTCCAGGCCAGTCTGTCCTACATAACAAGACCCTATCTATACCCCCCCAGAAGCCAACCAACATTCCCCTACCAAAGAAAAACAACAAAACAAAAAATAAAGTCTATCCAGGCATGTGGATGCAAAGTATATAATCTCAGCTCTTGGGAAGGCTAAGGAAGAACACCATGTGCTTGTTCAAGGCCAGCCTGAACTACCTAGGCAGACCCTGTCTCAGCACCACCCCCCAAGGAATTAAAATGCAGAAACCACTTAATTTGTACGGGAACATTCTGAACATCAGGAAGGTGGTGGCAGTGCCAGGGCTCGGACTCACTGGTTTGGGCAGGCCCACATGCCACCTTGGAAAAACACAGGTTTCACTGCACTCAGCTCACAGAGGCCATGAGCAGTGCCCGAGTAGAGGTCAGCAGGTTGCGGAGGACTCAGAGGACATCAGCACGCCGTTTCTCCCACCCACCCCCTGAAACACCAGCCCCCAAAACGCCATGAAAGAGCCTCTTGGCCTGTAAGAGACACCTTCTCTGCTCTGCTCACACAGCAAGGTCTGTCTCGGGTTTAGCAATAAACCTGCTTGGACTGTTGAGTTCTGTCCCTCTTTCCTGCTCAGTAGGACATCAAACCAATAAAGAAAAATGACAGGAGGCTGTTTGTGTTTCAATTTCTCATCTTATATAGAAATGAATTTCAAGAAGATAAAATTCAAAACATGAAAACTCTAGGAGATATAGCAAGATACTGTCTCAAAAATTTTAAAAGGGTTAAGAGGGACAATTCGAAGAAAGACAGGTTAGTTTTTATAATTTAGGAATCAAGATGGCCCTTTCTACCCATTCTACAGCTGTGAAGAAGACTGTCTTTTCACTTAAAAAACAAAACTGTAGCCAGGTGCAGTGGTGCACATATATAATCCCAGGACTTGGGAGGCTGAGGCAGGAGGATCACCACAAATTCAAGGCCAGCCTGGGTTAAACAGTAAGTTCAAGGCCAGCCCAAACTACAGAGCGAGACAACAAAAAAGGAAATCAAACAACCAAAAAAACCCCAACAATTGTCTTTTAGCAAAGATCCAATATACTTAAAAAATGAATACCTGATTGGCAAACAGATCTGTTAATACCAGGGGTCATTAGTTTACTAGCCTTAAAAAATTACTTAACTTCTTATGAATAAAAAGACAATGAATGGCCCAATATAAAAATATCCTAGTACATGAAGAGATACAAATGCTAGTAACCACAGGGAAAGATGCTCAATTTTATTCAAAAGGGTACATTTAAATAAGTCACATCGACTCGTCCATATTTTAGCCTGGTTTGGAAGCAAACTGAACAAAGCCCAAACAATTTTTCTTAAGTACTTGCTTTATTTAATTCATAGCTCTTTGACAACAGAGGCCTGACACTGTCCAAGACATTCCTGGGCACCCACTATATTTATTAAAAATAAACTTTTAAAAATTGCCTGGACTTGAGT